>WWET01000441.1:360640-401835 GCA_011038615.1 Limnodynastes dumerilii | reverse complement strand
GCTAGGAAGAAATGATAGGGAACTGGGCGGCTGGAGAGACATGATGGGGAGCTGGAGGGACATGCTGTGGAATACTGGGGGGCTAGAAAGACATATTGGGGAGCTGGAGAGATATAAGGAACTGGGAGGGCTAGAGAGACATTATAGGGAACTGGGGGGCTGGTGAGACATGATGGGGAGCTGGAAGGATATGCTGTGGAATACTGGGGTCTGGAAAGACAAAATGGGGATCTGGAGAGACATGCTATGGAACTGGGGAGCTGGAGAGATATGTTGTGCAATACTGGGGGCTTGAAATACATAATGGAGATTTGGGGCACTGGAGACACATGGTGGTGGGCTGGAGAGACATGATGGTAAACTGGGGGTCTGGAGACACGTGATGGGGGGCTTAAGTGACATGATTTGTGAATACTGGGGGGCTGGAGACACATAAGAATACTGGGAGCTAGAGAGACATGATGGTTGGCTGGAGTGACATGATTTGGGAATATTTGGGACATTTTTATTCCTGTGAATGGGTGGGTAGGGGCCCCTGTGCATTGCTTTGCCCAGGGCCTACAATTCTGTTAAGACCGCCCTGACTGTTGTCCAGAACAGCCTCCCGGTTCACCCAGAACAGTCATATTGCACGTGTGGATCGGTGGCTGATATGTTTATATCAATTGTTCTGTGCAGTACTTTTACTTTTATCATAAATTCTTATGTGAAATGTATTACAGAAACACGTGAAGTGACTCTTTAGCTGGTTAAAAAGCACGTTTAAACATATAAAGAACTCTATTTACAAAGAATATAATTTTGAACGTTACTTATCTGAAGCCAGACTCGCTCCTCATTGCAGAAAGCCTGGTAAATATGTTCAGCACATTTAGGGGTGGATTGGCCATAGGATTTACAGGGATTTTTCCAAGTAGGTGAACTCTGGAGGCCACTCAGCAGCACTCTTTTTATTTGAAGAAGACTAGGATGTTGACTGTCATGGGTGGTGGTTGCTAAAATGATGTCTGTATAGAATGGAGATCATTAGGATGTTGTATGTATTGAGTGGTGGTCACTAGGATTCTGTATGTATTGGGAGATAGTTACTAGGATGCTGTATGAATTGGGTGGTGGTCAATAGGATGCTGTATGTTTCGGGTGGTGGTCCCTGGGGTGGCAGTGACTATTTGCATTGCATAAATGTCACTATAAATCTCTTTATTGGAATGTGAAATTCTTGTTTTTTATTCTGTACTAACCCAGTTTACATATTTTTGAGCCCAACCAATAGCTGAGCCCACCCCTCACGTGGCCGATTGCAGATTTTTTTCCAGGGCCACTTTAAATTCCCAATCCACCCCTGAGCACATTTACCAGTGTATGCAGGCATCGTAGCATCTGGCATTTGTTAGAAGTATGAATGAAGTCCTGGCGCATGCGCTGTGGCTCTCTTTTGGGACTATAAAATTCCATATCCTGATTTGAAAAAATCTACGCATGCGCAGTTTGTTCATATTGAGACTAAAGATGGCCATACACTAGAGCGATTATCGGCCCAAACACAGGACTGGGCCAAATATCACTCTGGTGTGTGTAAAAAAAATTTTTTATGGCCAATAAAATGGTCCAAAAACGCTGGGGTCCAATTATCTCATCGGTCGGAATTCCCAGTTGATAATCGGACCCTAGCTGTGATTTTTGTAGGACTTCTGAATCACACTTAGGTACATACATACGGAGGGGTGTGGTTGTTTTCCGTACGGTCAAAGTTATGTAAGTACACACGTAGAGATAAGGGTGCCCTATGGAGGCGTAAGTCACAGTAAAACCGGCCGTGCTAGGGAAGTGTCATGGGTGCTGCCTTGCTACACGCGTGCATAAAAATGCGCACGTAGTAAATACGGATCTGTGAATCCGGTCCTGTATGTCTAAAAAGGGCTGCATAAGCAATGTAAACAACTTTAAACCAGAAATAAAAACATTCTTATGCTTTGACACTTGCTGAGCTTCACATAGACCTATGTGTCAAAATTCTAAGTTCAAATCAGTGATTTCAAAACACCATACACAACTGAGGAAGGAGCCATCAAGTATTTATCACATGCTGTCACTTATTCCCTCATTTAATCCAGATTAAGGGGAAAATATTTGTTGGAGATAAGTTTGATCAGTAAGGGATCTGTGTAACAAAGAAACATTTACCAGTATTATTTGCATTGTTTTGAATAGTAAATTAGCAAGATATAGTACTTTCATCAGTATTTTTATTGTACTTGTTTTCTTTTTTTTCCTTCTTGATTTATTGAAACGAAACAATCAATACAACCAAATCCAAATATAGAGATAGCATTATATTCAAACGGAACATGTGAATATGAGATAACATAACATAAAACAATACAATAAAGAAAGTAAATATGTAACCAAGTTGTTGAACCTTATCCTCAGGCATGGCGCATATTTATAGGGCTAGATTTACTAAACTGCAGAAAAGGAAAAAAGTGGAGATGTTGCCCGTTGCAACCATTGAGATTCTAGTTGACATTTTCTAGTATGTGATAGGAAAGTGAGAGCTAGAATCTGATTGGTTGCTATGGGCAACATCTCCACTTTTACATTTTTCGCAGTTTAGTAAATCTAACCCATAGACTTCTTTCTGTATAAGGACAGCTGGGTTGTGATATTCAACCATCTGGGAAGTGTTTAGCTGTCTGGTAGGATCCACATCACAGAGGCAATGCTGCATCCTATATAGCATGGCTTGTCTATTTTTCCTAAATGAATATGCAACCAGGACCTCCAACATGACCCATTCCATTAGGTACAATATACTCCGCACCTGAGCTTCCAACTGTCACTCACCTGGTGAACTGACTTTACTGATATTTAAAAAACTACTTTTTGTCTTCAATAAAGATACCATAGTAACTGACAGTTGGAAACCAGGGTTGCCGACTTTTTAGAACTTCCCTCCGGGAGGACCCAAAGGGAAACCACAGATTTTTGCAAGGAGGTGGGGCTTAATGATGTAATTTATGCAAATTGTGACATTAAGCCCCGCCCCTGTCAATCACTCCTGTAATCTCCAGCGTTTCAAAGGATGGACGGGGCTTGATGATGTCATCAAGCCCCGCAGATCCATAGTAACGCTAGGGATTAGTATAGTAATACATGGCTTTTGGGGCTTGCGGGAGATTTGCCGGCTCTCCCGGGATACCGGGAGGCCTGCCCAAGTTTCAAGAGTCTCCCGGATATTCCAGGAGAGTCGGCAACCATGTTGGAAACTGAGGAGCAGAGTATTTTGTACCTAATGTAATGGGTTGTGTTGGAGGGTGCAACTAGAGAAACATTTTTTGGCAAAAAAGAAATGTGCACCAGGCAGAAACTCAAAAGTGAGACTCACTGTCCTTCTCACATTCTACCAGTAGGTTACAATAATCCTCTTTTCTCTCCTGATGGTAAGACATAGAAAGAGAATACAACTAGACCTCATTTAACTATTGCATACTAGAGAATGTCAGCTAGAATCTGATTTGTTGCTATGGCAACATCTCCACTTTTCCAAACCAACAGTTTAGTAAATCTGGCCCATTGAGTGCACATAAAACAACTGACTGCAAAAAGGGGAAATTAGGGCTGATCCACAGTTGGAAGTAATCGCAAAAAAGAGGGCAATTTAAAGAGTGCAAACAGAATGGGATAAGAGGTGAGGTTTTGTAGCTTAACTCTGAAAATAGAGCTGTTCTGTCTTTGCATGCAAAAAGCCAAAGCAACTGGCATTTGCCCGGCATAAAAATGAAAGTCATTTTCACCCTTCTACATTGTAACATGTGACCTAAACCTGACCCCTGCGCATTTTCTGCTCACCACTTACCTTAACTCAGCCTCCAACTCAGCGTGTTCAGTCTACACTGCTGTACTTACCTGTTTTCTACCTACCTGCCAACTCCAAATGGGGGTTCTGAGCCTGGTGTCCACTCCAACCAGGACTCCTCGCACCACAACTGCTAAAACTACTACCAACAATACAAAGCAAACTCTCTAAACTATTATGATAAACCTCAGAACCTGGAACAACTCAATCCTGGTATTATGAAACTGAACAGGCAGCAACAACATTTATTTATAGTTATGTTGATAAACCATGTCACAAAGATAAATCAGTGGTGGTTGTGGAAATACATCTTCAGCCTAGACTTTCGTATCTCTATTCTAATCGCGTGCTGAGATTGGTTGGGATTTTACCTAAAACTCCAAGAACAATGGACCGGATCCAGACACCCTCAGGGGGGAAGGGAGTAAACTCCCTCTGTCACTCCCCTCTCGCATGGGGGCTTTATGGCAGTTATGCTGCCATAAGCCAGCCTTAAATGAAAGGTCCGGAGCATTTGTACGTACAAACCCTACTGTAAATTTGACGTCCCCCACGCTCACCTTTCGTACTTCAAACCGTCCCATTGGATGGAAATCCAGGACTTACTTTTGCAAATTTTGCGTAACATCTGGAGGGCGCCCTCCCATCAAAATAGTCCACTTCCATATGCCTGGATCCGGTCCATTATGCTTTTAGGAGTCCTCCATTACCTGCCATTGTAAATACAGATAATTAAATAGTTAATTAAACGTACAAATATGTCAATGTTTTGTACATTCAGGTGAGAATATAGGGCTCCATTTACTAAATGGTAAAGCCTTAATTTTCAGTAGATAAAGACCGTTTCCCCTGAAAACGGTCTTTATCTCCTGAAAACCAAGGCTTCATCATTTACAAAGCTATGATCGCCATGGAAACCATGGTAATCATCAGCTTCTGGAATCCCGATCGCCGGCCCGCTCTGCTAAATATCGGCACAAATTTTGACAATCCGTGGCAATGCTATATATAACGCCATCTGACAATGGAGTAGTCTCCTCATATACCCCCCTTTTCCTCCCCCTAATAGCTGTTATTACAGAGAGGGAAGGGGGGCATGTATAGGGAGACTGCTGAAAAACACATATTGGGGTAGATCTAGACCTAAGTACGACAGTGAATTTCCACATGCTGCATGTAACAAGTTTGTAACTACGTATGAAGGGGCGTGTCATCCCTACGCTAGCAAAATAATACACAATGTAGGCGGAGGGAGGCATTTGAATTGTACAGTATGGGCTGGGTCAGGCAGTTACATGCGAGAAGGCGATACATACGAACGCGGTTACGCAAGGAAAAATTAAGGTGGGGTTTGGGACTCGTAAATTAGTTTGAGGAGAGTGCCCGGGAGAATGCATTAAACTTAAGATATGGTAATTATGCTATGTGATCGCGCAGGGAAATTAAGTCTGGATCTGGTGCATTGTGCGCATTAATTAAAAATAAAAAAATAAAAAATTTCCTGTTGATTATTTTTCGTTTATAATTAAAAAATAAATAAATCAATAAATGATTCTATACATTTAAACAAAAAGAAAGAAAGTAAAGAGAGAGTTAAGTCACCTGTCCTGCGCTCTCCCTGAAGTTAAGTCCCGGCACATGCGCAGTGTGTTTAACTTTTGGGACTTGAAAATTTTCCATGTCCCAAAAATTTAGCCATTGCGCATGAGCCGAAGGGGTAAATATTTTACCCAACCACTTTATTGCCCGGCTCACTGCGAGGCACAGCGAGCCTGGCTTCTGTCATTAGCGCTCGATGAGCTTCTGATAGTAAATGGTAAATAGTAAATAGACTCCTATTGATAAGGGTGTGGGTCCCCGCTTAGAAAATGCGAATTTCGAAAATGCGAATGTTGTGTCTTTCTAACCATCCAAAGGGCAAAATACCGTCTTTCCCCATGTATAAGACGCACCTTTTTTTAGACAAAAAATGGGTCTAAAAATCAGGTGCGTCTTATACAGGGGATGTAACACTGAACTTACCTTTGCTGTCCCTCCGGTGGGTCAGTAGTTACGCTGTCGGAACATCTGGTGTAAACGTTCCGAGGCAGGGGACTTACCACATTTCCCCATGTAGAAGACGCACCTTCTTTTAAATAAAAAATGGGTCTAAAAATCAGGTGCGTCTTATACAGGGGATGGAACACTGAACTTACCTCTGCTGTCCCTCCAGCGGTGTTAGACCTTAGGTCACGCAACGTCATTGTACAGCACGCACCGCGAGGAAGACAGTTTGAGTCAGAGCTGCAGAGAAGAGAGTCTAACACCGCCGGAGGGACAGCAAAGGTAAGTTTAGTGTTGAATCCCCTGATCCCTTGTATAAGATGCACCCAATTTTTTATTAAGTAAGGCTAAAAATAATATTTAAAAAGTACATTAAAATGTTTTTGTTTTTTTTCAATTTAGGCTCCAAAAATGGGGTGCGTCTTATACAAGGGAGCGTGTTCTACACGGGGGAATACGGCAAGAAGCCCCTAAAGTTTATCAAGCTGCCACCTTTACTGCTCTAGTACACAGGACCTGATCCTCATTCAGTAATGTTAGGGGACTTACACAAGCCTCTTGCAAAAGTCCCCTAAAAAGTAACATTTGCGCATACGCGTGCCAGATGTCACGCTACGGATCTGCTAGCGTACGGAACTCAGTATCCGGACAGGCGGGGATAAGCATGCTTATTAAGTGCAGTCAGCAGTTCTGTACAGATCTGCCTTCAGACGGCTGCAGACCTGTGCGGAGGAGTTAAGATAAGTGTCTAAGACTCTGCTTGAGAAGGAGGGGCCAGGGGGTGCGTTCCCCTCTTTCCGTGCGGACTTCCAGTTCTGCCCACATATCGAAAACGCACAGAGATCTGGATCCATAGATCCTCCCACTTAATCACTGAAGAAGCACTATGGAAGAACAATGCTCCGGATTCACAGTTACGCAGTTTTCGTCTTACGTACGTTGTTTTAAGAATTGAGCTACTGTGCATGCATAATAGCTTATTTACACTATCTACGTACCATTTCTGTACATAGATTGCATAAGCGCGGCTTTAGACACGAAACTTACGCAATCTATGTACAGAAATGGTACGTAGATAGCGTAAATAAGCTACCACGCAATTCTTAGAACAACGTAAGACGAAAACTACATAACTGTGAATCTGGACCAATATTACTAAATAGCCATTCCAGCGCATTACAAATGTCTCTGTCTTGTTTACTAATAGAACACACACACAAACTGACAGCATACAGTGGACCATATGAGTGTTTATACAATACTTTCCAATGTGTGTGTCTATGTGCATAACAGCCTGTGTACTGAGGGGAGGGGTGAGCAGGGGGAATACAGGCTGCTTCTGATCAGCCAATCCTCCTCTGTGCTCTGAGAGTGAAGACATGATGAGATAAGGGGCTGGCAAAATCCTTGTAACCTCAGAAAGCAGAGGCTGAGCTGCAGATCCCTACAGAGAGCAGACTGACCCTAGAATAAGACACACCATGGAACCCAACAGTCCCAGAAAGATCCAGTTTACTGTTCCACTGTTGGAACCACATCTGGACCCTGAGGCAGCTGAGCAGGTGAGAGTGAAGCTTTTGTTCTTTATAAGCAGTGAAAGAAACAAGACAGGTTACACTGTTATGTCCTGGCTTTCTACCTTACCCCTTCTATGTAATGTTTAAATTGCTCTTGCTCTTGCTGTACACACACATGCAGCTACATAGTATTAGAAAGGCATGGGTTATATACACCGGGGAAAAGAGCAGCAGTGTGAGTTACAATGTCAGACTGTACAACAGTAAGAGAAGAAAAAAGGAGCATCAGGATAGAGTGATTGCCGGGTAGATTTCCTGAACGGGAGAAGGTAAAAGAGTGATAGAAGTGCCGAAGTGTTAGGAAGACAGAAGGTGGTTGGAGATATGTTAGCGGAGGAGCGAGGAGACTGGAAAGGTCACATGCAAACTCCAAACTGTAATTAAATACTGCGGGGCTGTTATGCCTCAGTATGTGGGCTAATGTGCAGCTGTATGCTGAGAGATATAATAATAATATATATATATATACAACGTGGTTAACACTGTTATTTATGCATACCTTGTACATTTCTATGGCTCTGGATGTTCCGGATGTAAATGTTTAGTGAATAATACACATAGTGTGTTAAGAGCTTCTCAGGATTCAAACAATACTGAGTATATAGTATTATTTCTGTCATTATCTTGCTTTGATGGTACTTTGTGTATGAGAGTGTGTGGTGCGGTATATTTCATTGTCATTATAATACAAGGTAAATTGAATACACCTTTATTGATTGACATGAAGACTGAATGAGCTGCTGATAACATAGAGATGATTTTATGACATGCAAACTAACAGAGATAAGTGCAATGTCCTCAGGTGATTATAGTGCAGCACTGTGTGTGTGTGTGTATGTATATATATGTGTGTGTGTGTGTGTGTGTGTATATATATGTGTGTGTGTGNNNNTGAATTATAAGAAAATTACCATTCAATGAAATAGTAAAAGATCAGTGTTTATTAATGTGACTTCAAACTTACATTTATGTAACACACATGTATCTGGTTCCATAGTGGGACGGGTTTGTAATTAAGTGTACAGTAAAATGTAAAGTACAGTTAAATGTACAGTAGGTCATGCTAACAGGTAAAGGGGATTCAGTGGCTGCTACAAAAATCACAGTTTCAATATAAGGACAGCCAACAGTTTATTGGGGATTCCTTCTGGGGATCTTCGCTCATCTGTCTCTAGGCATTGCCAGCAGCTTGTCAAAAATCTGCCCTAACGCAAAAGGCGACCAATCGTAAAAAGGCGACAAAGCCGTGAACCACACCCTAAGCGCTATATCCAGACTTCCAATTTGCCACCATTTTAAGTGGAGACAAATCAGCAAGTTTTAAGGCAGGGTCTCTGAGACGGAACTGTGTGGGTGAAGGGCATGGGCTCCCTTGTGCTTAGCTTACATGGTTAGAGCAGGGGTCAGCTTATTGGATCGCAGCTGGCACTGTGTTCAGAAGTCTGGATTCGGTCCAATGGCGTTTTGTCCTAGAAGTACACTTCAGCAAATGTGTGTCAGTGATTTACTAACACAAGAAAGGCAGGGAACAAAATCAATTGCAACCAACTGCATTTTGCTTAAAAGACCTTTTATTTCCATTACAGCAGATTTCCATCTAATACCATCAATATGTGGCAAATATATTGTTTTCTAATCCTTTCTTCCTTTTTTACAATGAAAAACAACAACAAAAAAGCAAAACCAAACTACTATTTAAATGTATGTCCTCGGCTGAGTGTCCAATTAATGCCACTCATTAGTGAGAGTTACCTGCGATTGAGATAACACAGAAGAATAAAAACTGCATTTTCTGGAAAAATAAAATATATGAAATATTTGAAATGTTCTTGAGTGCTCCAATTATATTCACGGTTCAGAAGTTCCAGTGCCGCCAGATCCTAAGTCCCATGCGTGTGAGAGTAGGCCATGCCCCTTAAAATTTCTGCACCATCCCCACAGAAAATGGTGATGGTCTAGACATTAGAATGCATAGTGGCTTAATCAAGTCCTTGCTGTACAATCTGCATTTCAACCCCTCCCATGTCAGGTACCTCTCAAATGCCTTACGCCCCCGTCCTGCCCTGGTGTTGGAAAGTGTTCTGTTATGAAACGCAGAATCTGTCGCATCCAGTTCCTTAATGGAAACGCTTCGCATGCACACGCACACTTCCACAAAAGCAGATACTTTGCGCTTTTTAGGAGCAAAAAATGCACCTGTCATGAAAGTGTGATCCAGTCCCAAATTATTAGTTATCTAGTACATTGTACAAAAAAACTAATAGTAGCTAGAATATGACATCCACAAGTCACAGCTATACTTTTTGGACCGGATCCTGACCTATGGGTGCCTTACGGCCGTCTGAGGTCAGTACGGTCGCCATCAGAGGGCAGAGTGCACGCCCCGTGCATTCCACGCTGTCAGGAGTAAAACTGAATACTTACGTGTCCAGATTCCTACGCTAACTTTGTAACTTTTACGATTGTAATGGGGTTTCCCCCGCCCTGTCCCCTAATTTGCATGTCTATCTCCGCCTTTATGGCAGAGATATGACATGTGTAAAGGGGGGAAAATCCGCCTTTTCGTAACATCCGCCGGCCATAACTATAGTTACGTCATATGAAGGTTGTGCGCATGCTCACAACCTGAAAAACAGAGCAATTACAACCGAGCAGCACGTAATTCCCCTGTCGGCCGTTCTTCAGGATCCGGCCCTTTATTTGTATTTATGTATGTATGTTTTTGGATTCACTTAGTAGAAGCTCATTTTCACAATTGTATTTGAATACTCTTTTACTGGCTTTTTGTTGAAATTATGGTTTGGAGTACAACATGATATGTTTGACATTTACAGGTTTCCTATAATGAATTTAATTATTTGACTCTGGCACCTTCCCCAAAACACTCACCTGCAGGTAACTTGCAAATAATGAGCAAGGTCTAAATGAGCTTCTCAAAAATCTCGTTCCCAGTTCTGATGAGCTGCTTTCAACATGACATTAACCAGTTTATGAAAGGAGTAAAACTCCCCCAAGGCATTAGGTGCAAGAGATCAAAAGAGATGGCAAACATAGCGGAAATTTTACAGAAAAAACATTGTTTTATCATTTTATTTGTCCACTTATCTATATAATAATACCCATAAATGTATTATTGTATTACTGTTGTTATACATTTAACTCTTATACTCTCTCTCTCTCATATAATGATGGAATATGAAGGCCTATTGTGAGTAATAATTTGAGCAGAATTAAGGAGAAATAAAGAGCTGTATTAAGGAACAAGTGGTCTCTGTGTACCATGATAACGTTTTATTTTTCTTCAATTGTGCTCTAATTATCCCTGAAATAATAAAGCTCATTAACCCTCATTCTCACTATAAATTAGCTTTCTTTGTCTATCTTCTGCTTATTGTTGCTGCCTGACTGCACTGTGTGCAGCTTCTGGCAGAAAGACTCACAGCAGCTGAATTGAAGTCAACACCAGGCGGCTGGGAGTCTCTCAGCGCTTATATACTGTGCTTGCATCACTGACACAGATTTTGCCTGGTCGCTGCTGTGGAACGTTATTAGCAATGGTGGTGGGCTAAGCAATGTGAACTGTTCTGTTAGAGCATGAAGCAGTGCAGCCGTGGCGGATTCCCTAGCCTGTTCATGCTACACCCTAGGCAGTGTTACCTCTAGTGGTAAATCTGCCACTAATTATGGTGACACCTAGGGGTGTTTAAATAGAGGAGGCATGACCTGAAATCACCTCTTAGCATGTGATAGTGGTGTCATATAGTAAATGAAGTTCTCAGGGCACTATAGTTTATGGCATAAGCATGTGTTACCTGTGATTTCAACTGCTTGTTTCTAATCTCTCTGGGATGATCATATGCACAAGGTCATTACTTTCTTGCATAATTGTGATATGTAAGGCACCAAAAAGTCTGATGCTGCATCAGGATTGCCGACTATTGAAAGCTTCCCTCTGGGAGAACCCAGAGGGAAGTCATAGATTACTGCAAGGGGGCAGGTCTTAATGATGTGATTTATGCAAATCGTGTCATTAAGCCCTGCCCCCTGTCAATCACCAGTGTGAGCTCAGGCGTTAAAGGGGTGGGTAGGACTTGATGATATCATCAAGTCCCGCCCAAACCTAGTATCTATAGGGATCCCTAGTATCTATAGGGATAGATATTCCGGGAGAGTCGGCAACCCTGTGCTATATTTGATGATCCCCCTAAATGTTAGTTTAGTTTTAAGTTCACCTGCATTTAGTTCCTCCCAATATACCTTATTTACCTATTTCCACCAAGCGGTTTACTCTTTTATCTATTTCCCAGTCTCTAATATTGTACACAGTTTTTACTTCTATAAGAAAACACCGTCTACCCTTTGACTACACTTCAAGCAGTATCATATAGTGCACACAATACCCAGTTATTAGAACTTTCTCTTAACAGGTTCACCCAAGTGGCGGTCGCAATTGAGAATCTACTAGGCAGTTTATTTAATTAAGATCATACTATTATATTGCTGTATACCAAATTATACTATTATGTTATTTCACTAGAAAAAACAGGCCATGAGATAATTTGTCTGTTGACAATTTGTAGGCCATTGTATTAAATTATTTGTATACGTAAGTTTCCTTCAATTTGTAGGCCATTGTATTAATTATTTATTTATTAGAGTTATTACACTATTATTTATTATTATATTTATGTTATTGTTTTACTTGGTATGGTATCTGCAGTGCAATAATATTTCATAATATTTTAGTGCAAATCAATAAAATGCCTTTATATTATGATTGAGATATTCCGTTTTTAATCCCAGTTGAACGTGTACAACCTGAACCATATTCTTTTGATTTAAGCATTGCTTCAAAATTCTCTGAAATTCAGATACAGCACCATGGGCCTGACCCAGATATGCACACATGGAGGTCTGTAAGTCCAGAACCCAATCTTAAATTGTGTGCACAGATCTGTGTCTGTATGAACACCAATACATGCGAATCTGCCTATTGCTGTCTACTTACCTTCATCTGCATGCTTATCCCCGCCCCTGCGGAACATCTGGTGATGCAAGTGTGGCACCAGGAAATTACCCAATTTCCGCAAGCAGCTTCGGAAGTTGTGTGACGTTATTAGTTTAAGATCAGTCCCACACACACACATATATGCACACACAGGACCCCACATACACACATCCTGGATCCAGTCCTAAGTCCTGACTGTGTTTTATGATACACAGTCCACATCGTTCGCATATACTTCTGTATTATTTATTCAACTAAAAAAACTAAACGGACATGTAAAAATGAAGGAGTTAGTAGCTATCAGTCATCACACTGCCACTAATGTACACTTATTATTGTAAAGAGCACATGAATTTTAAAATGCACAAATTTAAAAGAAGCAATGATGTGACTTTCATTTTCCAAGATGGCTTTAGGGAATGCCTCTTTGATCAAGGCACTGGTCCCAAGATCCTGATGGCTTGATACCTTATTATGGGCATGTGAAGTTCAGTGACATTTTCCTAGCAGAAATATGAGAGCAGTCAGATGTCTTAATCATTGGGTGAACACAGCAAACATTTGTGCTGGCACGATACAGCACTGGGAAAACCAAATAGTACATTATCACTACATAGCTCCGAATATAGGTGACAGCGCATCGGGAGTCTCAATAGGTGAGTGATTGCATCATGGTGGCATCAAGGTCGCATCTAAGTCCAGGGCGCTGCCACTACACGACCTACACTGTACACATGCGTTACAATTTCATACATCAAACGCAACACAAAAGTTATGTTATCACTGCTACAGCATTATGTAGATTTCAAATATTTTATTATATACATTGAATTTAAAAAAATATATCATTTGTGTGCCCATATGCTAGGTGCCAAACTTATATAGTCATCCAGAGGCCATGGGTTCACACAGCTTACCCATGATTTGCTTGCCCATGTATGGCATGCGATGCCCCATCATCTCTAACTACAGCCCCATCATCTTTAACCACAGCCCCATCATCTCTAACTACAGCCCCATCATCTCTAACTACACCCCCATCACCTCTAACTACAGCCCCATCACCTCTAACTATAGCCCCATCACCTCTAACTACAGCCCCATCACCTCTAACTACAGCCCCATCACCTCTAACTACAGCCCCATCGCCTCTAACTACACCCCCATCGCCTCTAACTACAGCCCCATCGCCTCTAACTACAGCCCCATCGCCTCTAACTACAGCCCCATCGCCTCTAACTACAGCCCCATCGCCTCTAACTACAGCCCCATCGCCTCTAACTACAGCCCCATCGCCTCTAACTACAGCCCCATCGCCTCTAACTACAGCCCCATCGCCTCTAACTACAGCCCCATCGCCTCTAACTACAGCCCCATCGCCTCTAACTACAGCCCCATCGCCTCTAACTACAGCCCCATCGCCTCTAACTACAGCCCCATCGCCTCTAACTACAGCCCCATCGCCTCTAACTACAGCCCCATCGCCTCTAACTACAGCCCCATCGCCTCTAACTACAGCCCCATCGCCTCTAACTACAGCCCCATCGCCTCTAACTACAGCCCCATCGCCTCTAACTACAGCCCCATCGCCTCTAACTACAGCCCCATCGCCTCTAACTACAGCCCCATCGCCTCTAACTACAGCCCCATCGCCTCTAACTACAGCCCCATCGCCTCTAACTACATCGCCTTCCCTCTTCCCCCCCCGCCGTTTTTAGGTACCTTATGGCACTTACCATTCCCATAGGGCTACCTTATCTAACCTACGTAGTTTCTTTCTTAAGAAGAAAACTACACATGGACAATGCCTCCCCCTGCCCTCCCCGGCTAACCTAGATCCCTCCCCCCCTCCCACTATTACCTAAACACTCCCCGAGGTGGCATCACGCTGCCTCTTTCTTACTAAACTACTCAGTGCGATCTTTAAAGACCACATGGAGGCAATCAACATACCTAACTGATACATAGATTGCGTAAATGACCTACTACACATGTGTAGTAGGTTATTTTGCAAATCTTCGCACCTAACAAGCAGAAGCTTCTTACGTGTGAATACGGCCCATAGTCACTACTATACAATACAGACAGTGTCCTAGTCTCCGCTATACAATTCCCACTTCATCTTAAAACCCGCCACACAATACAGACTATATCTTATCATTCATCTCTCTCCAGCCTCCCAGTATTCCTAATTCATGTCTCTCCAGCTTCCCAGTATTCCTAATTCATGTCTCTCCAGCCTCCCAGTATTCCTAATTCATGTCTCACCAGCCTCCCAGTATTCCTAATTCATGTTTCTGCAGCCTCCCAGTATTCCTAATTCATGTCTCTCCAGCCTCCCAGCATTCCTAATTCATGTCTCTCCAGCCTCCCAGTATTCCTAATTCATGTCTCTCCAGCCTCCCAGTATTCCTAATTCATGTCTCTCCAGCCTCCCAGTATTCCTAATTCATGTCTCACCAGCCTCCCAGTATTCCCAATTCATGTCTCTCCAGCCTCCCAGCATTCCCAATTCATGTATCTATAAAAGGGAAAAAACAACTTCCTGGATTCTTACAAATAGAACATATGCAAAATTATTTCTCCACATAAAGGGCTGTATTCAGAGATCCGTCAGCGAAAGGTTCGCAATTATACGCACGGACATGACACTCCCCTCACACGGACGGGTTGTCGGTGACATACGAGTGCCTTGACCACCCTTATCTTTAAGTGTGCATTTCTGAGTGTATAATGCCCCTGTATGTGCGTATTCAACTAACCGCGCCTCAAATGGTCATTTAAATGCCCCCCCCACCCACTTACACAGATTTTTCTCCGTACGGATTATAAACACGCCCCTCCGTATGGATCTTCCCACGTGCGATTCACAAGTCTGTGCCTAATGGACTTCAGTGCGTAAAATCAACGTAGATTGCGTAAATTTAGTTACTACACATGCACACTGAACTTCCCGCAAATACGGATCTCTGAATATGGACCTAAGTCTTCAAGGATGTTTCATATGCAGCAGTATTCACAGCCTGTTTTGCATTCTACACATACAGTGGAACCTTTCCTATGGAGCTTTTTCTGTAACGTTTTTTAATTAAATATAATTGTAGGTTGTTCTTTATTTGTTACGCTGTCTCTGCTGTCTCCAAATACAATGGGTGAACCATTAGATGTTTGAAGCATAGCCTTTTAGAGCATTGGAACAACACTGTAAATAAAAATCCAAATTACAGTGTATTATCGAGACATTTTCAGGAGGAACATAATAGTAATCCTTCATTGTTAAGCAACATGGAGATAGAGCTGGTTGGAATAACTAAAAAGGTTAGGCGACCGATATTGGAATCTTTGTGTGAGAGAACCCTATTGGATTAACAAGCTTAAGACATTATGAACCAGATCCTGACCTACGTGCGTTTACCGCACACACACGGGGGTCACGCAGTCTGCACGGTAGAGGGCAGTGAACCCCCCTGTCGCTCCCCTCTCACATGCGGACTTAGGACCTGATTCATACTTAAGAAGCTGATTTTAGATGCGTATTTTTAGGAACCTCTTGGAGCTTAGGGTAGTTCCGTGTGCCTCGAGATCCGATACTGAACATTTGGCGTGCACATTGCTAGATATTAAAACTAATTCCACAGGCAGCTTGCGGCAATCTTGATCCAGCCCTATATCCTGAAGGTCTCAGTTAAACTAATAAAATAAACTAATAAACTAATAAAATAAAATTTTATTTTATTGCTCAGACAAGTTTTCACACAACATAAATCTATGTAGTATGTAAGCTCTATGTGCAAAATAAAGTATTTTCCTTGCATGCAATAGAATTCTAATTAACTCCCCTCACATTGCAAAATGATTTACATAAACTGTACATTTGCACCTATTTTGCCCTTAATCCCAAACTCTGGATTAGCCCCAAGGGGTTTTTTCAAAGTCTATTCTATAGTCTTGAGATGGCGGGCCATATTCACAGATCCGTTTTTGCATGGGGTTGCATGCACTTTTTTAGGAGCGGATTAACTGCGCAAGCGTAGTAACTCTTTCCACGCAAATTTCGTAGTATTTACACATGTAATTATTTTAGGCACAGACTTGTGAATCGCACCTAGGGACAAACGTACGAAGGGGCGTGGTTTTTATTCGTACGGTAGAAGGTACATGAAAGTGGGCAGGGGGTATTTAAATGGGCATTTGAGGGCGCTGTTAGATAAATCCGCACGTACGTAAGTAACATACGCACATAAGTACACACATAGAGTTAAGGGTGCCCTATGGAGGCGTAAATCACCGAAAACCCGTCTGGCCGAGGGGAGTTTCGTGGGTGTTGCCTTGCTACGTGCATGCGTAAAAACACGCACGTAGTAAATACGGATCTGTGAATCTTGTCCGGCATCTTTAAATCCCCTATCTTCTGACCTCAGAGTTTTTTGATTCATTACAAGCTGTAGCGGGAATTCCATGTTACACTGTAGCAGCGCTTGAATCTCTCCTGTTAGTGGACATTCACAGCACCCAAAGAGTGCCTCTTACAAGGTGGATCAGCAGCCGTTGCTTTTAATTCGCTCGGACCCTGCCTTTTGCATCTACACAGCTATTCCACTGTATGTGGCACCGTAGCTGTCAGTGCATATCTTGTGTCCACAGTAGGTACACTGCCGCTGCTAATTTATGACTTTATATTAACTTTCTTTGCTTTGGATACAGAGGCGGAATTAGCGTGTTGTGGGCCCAGGTGCACAAAACATGTTTTGGCCCTGATGATATCCCAGGTAACCCGTCGAGGAGCTTCGGCGATGTGGTGATGACGGCTGTGGGCCCTTGTATCAGCATGGGCCCCGTTGCCGTTGCACCACTGGTAGTTCCACCCCTCTTTTGGATGTGATAAACCTCTTATGTAGAGGCATCTGAAATTTTACACTTCCCTTTTACTGGAATACTGCACATGAAATACCAGTGTTTTGACATATTAAGACCTATTGGATAACCATTTTCCACCAGGAACCAGTGGCTATAATTCATCCATTGATCAGTATTGGGTCTTTATACAGGTCACTATTATCTAACTATTGTAATTGTGATTTCGTATTGAAATTTGTTATGTTAACGTTTTTTTTAACTTATAAAATTCCATCGGACGCTGCACAACTTCACTACTTTTTCTTTTACAAATAATACCTGTGTTTAAAACAGAATTCATGAAAATGCTAATTGCGTTTGCCATCTTGACTTACTATTTCATTAGTTATACTAATTAATCTCATTTGTTTAAGTCCAGAAGGCTTAACCGCTGCTTAGACTCAAAGGTCAGAGGAATCACAGCTTTTCATTGATTTTAGTGGTGCCAAATATATTTTTGTTCAATATTAGACTCTTTCCAAATATCCCTTTTGGAAATTTGCACTAGCCCCAGTGGAGAGGATGGTGTGGAAAAATGGGTCTTGGAGCCAATATGGAACCATTACTTCCAAGGACATCTGTCATTAATGACAAGGATACAAATGCCTGACATGAAGGTCATCTGAGCACATTGCTGTGGAAAAATACAGAGGTCAAATAACCAACCAAGAGAGCTACTGCTTCCCAACACTGCAATCATTGACTTACAGCCACTGGGCTGGATCCAGACCTACGTTCCCTTTACGTTTCAACGCGTAGCGTATTTACGCTATTGTAATTACTATGCACCCCCCTAGACCTTCCCCTCGCTCGTACGGACTTTTGCCGTTTTACGGTTTCCAAACTCTACCTTAACTTTTCAAAGTGTAACTACAGTCAGCTGTAATGGCTTCACGTAGTTATGCGCCTAAACACGCCCATACTGTACGATTTAAATGCCTCACCCCGCCTCCAAAGTGTAATTACGGGTGTCGCATGGCTGGCACGCCCCTTCGTTTGTAGTTACGCTCTTGATACTAGGATGGTAAGTACGTTCACAGTTATGTGCCGTAACATCTGCCGCGAGCATGCACAGTGCTTGCAAAATAGCGTTTTTACAACTATGGCTAGCCTAAATACACTAGCGGGCATAGCTGGATCTGGCCCACTGTCACCCACATTCACTGGCTGCTTCAAAGGCATAAAATAATCTTACTGCTTACCATTTTATTTCACACACGACAAATGTTTTTGTCAGAGACTATACCTCAGTTGTGAAATTACAACTCCCAGCATACCTTAGCAGCATAGGCATAGCTGATGCACGACAAAGCATGCTGGGAGTTGTAGCTTCTCAACACCTGGAGAGCCAAAGATTGGCCAGACCTGCTATACAGGATATGAATGCTTGTCACCTGATCTATCCTGATGTAATATCATGTAAAAATAAAAAATACCTCAAGAAATTCTATTTTTATGGAATACTGGATAATCGGGTTATAAAGTATAGGTAATGTAGTTTAAACACACCTGATTCATAAACATTTCTGTCCTTTCAGTTGTATTATGAAAGTAGACCCAGGAATAACTGCAGTAACCTCTACTTTATTGCACAGACTAGAGGAAGCTCTCCAGATAAATGTTTATTTTAAATGTCAGATGTCAGAACGAAGTCCTGTAATAGGAGACCCTTCTTAATGAGAATTAAATCCAGGCCATATAATCTGCCCTCTTCTGACCAGAGAAAGAGGCTCAATTTATTAATGAGATAATATCTACTTATCTGTGTGGTTTATAGCTAAAGCATAAACATTTAAAAACGTCTGCCCTTCTACCTTTACCCACCGCTCGCCCACCTAAAACCATCTGCTATTCAATAACTTTTAATAACTTACAATAAAATATCTAATTGACATTACTAGGAGCTTGTTTATGAAGAAAGAAAATACTGTCACAGTGCAAGAACTGGACCTAACTTGTATCAACAGAGACGCAAGAAACTATAAAGCAAGATAGCCATGTTTGTTGTATAGCCAGTGTTTGCACAGATATATAGGGGTTGAGTCGGGTGTACTTATAATTAGAATATCCAGAGCTAAGTAAAGTGCATCCTAGTTATTTCTGAGAAGTTAAAAAACAAGATTTTTTTTATTTTTTTTTTACAAAAAATGATTTTAATGATAATATATAGAAAAATAACTTTTATCTTACATACAGTTTATATAAACATGGTTATTTAGTTATCATTACGTGATATGATCAGTAAATACTAGAAATTTGTGCTTATTGAATCTGTTCACACTGCACCTCTGTCCCAGATTTCCTTTCAGAACCTTTTTAAAATGATTAGATATAGTTTCCCGTACATGTGTGATCATAAAGAGCTATGGACCGGTTCAAGACCTCCGTTTCTGCTGAGCTCGGAGTGCGACAGCGGAATTCCAATGCCTGATCCCTGCTGTAACCAAACCAAAGGTTATGAGTACAGGACCCTGCCTGCAGATTTCCAACCTATCCTCACCTAAAATGGGATCAGTGCGGAAGTCTGAATAGAGCATTAGAGCTTATGGGCCGGATCCAGACCTACGTTCTCTTTACGTTTCATCGTGTAGTGTATTTACGCTATTGTAATTACTATTCACTCCCCTAGACCTTCCCCTCACGCGTACATACTTTTTCCGTTTTACGCTTTTCAAATCCTACCTTAACTTTTCAAAGCGTAACTACTAAGCACGCCCATACCGTACGATTTAAATGGCTCACCCCACCTCCACAGCGTAATTACGTGTATGACTGTCAAGCCCCTTCGGTCATACTTACGCGGCTGATACTAGGATAATACGTACATTCAGAGTTACGTGCCGTAACATCTACCGCGCGCATGCGCAACTCATACCAAACAGCGTTTTTACGTCTCCGGTTAGCGTAAATACGCTAGCAGACGTAGGTCTGGATCTGGCCTTATGTCTCTATTACTGTGTACTTTAAATATATCCCACCTAGTGGAAAGAGGTCCAGCATGGAATCCACTTTGGGGTTGGAAATCTGTTATGTGTGCGTTTGTGGGGTCACGAAATTCATATATTTTTTCAGAATGCAGCCACATTTCTTAAGTCTGGACTCAGTGCTGTATAAGGCTCTTTAAAGTCCTCCAATGTGGACATATCAAATGAAAGGGAAACCATTACCCAACTGCTCCCGTTTGATATATCCACCTTATACCTGCAAAACCTAAATGAATGTTGTATTAAATTGTGCAATAAGCCTGAAGCAAATAATCTCTTACAAAGTATTGTAGTCATCCAGATTATAGAGGCAGAATACACTACAAAATATTAAGGGGTCAGTAAACTGCTTGTAGCTCTTTAACTTTCCTACGTCACCCAAGCTTTGCCTGGTGTGGTTTTAGAATTTGCTTTGTATGTATATTTAATGTCATCAGACACTGTTCCATTGCGGTAACACAGGGGTGAATGTTTGACTAAGGCCCTGATAACAATTGCATATTCTTATGTTTCTTCTGATAATAGTTCTCATTTTGCCAGAAAAGCGTAAAGGTTTTGCTAACAGTTGTCTTTCATCTATACGGTTCACTGAACCTCCACACGTCTAGCAGTCTAGCTTCTGTCTGACATCCGTGGCAGGATTCTGGGTTCAGAGGCACTACCAGAAAGACACAGACTTAGTAATGATTTCCAAGTACAAAAGGCTTTTAACAATCCACTGTCACAGTTTAAAAATAGACTGTTGATGGTTAGACTCCATATAGTTCTTGTGTTAAGAAATAAATAAATATTGACACTTACTGCAGTTTGCAAAAGAAGCTGTTTAAAATGTTCACCAGCCATTGTGTGTTTTATATTTTGTGCTTTGTGGATAATATTTCACTAATGTGATAATATAATCCTTCTCCACAGTTTCTTATTCTACCTGTTTATTAAAAAGCTGCTTTTTTTTAAGCTAATTTAATGGTACCTGAAAAAGTTTATTAAGTAAATTATTAAGTAAAGGAACTAGGGTTCACTAGCAGTAAAATGGGTGAAGCCCAGACAGGTTTTAGCCTGTGGTTCTGTGTGTATCTGGGAAAAGGAAGCACTTGTCTCTCTCACTCATCTCTTATGATTAGCAGTTTTAGCTTCTGCGGATGCCTGCAGAACATTATTAAGTATTGTAGACTTGGAACTCATAAAGTACAAAACATGCCTGTGCATGGATTATCAGGCCTACACGGGATATGTGCAGAGCTGGATTGAAAATGGAGCTTAAATTCCTCTTCCACCCGAAATATAAACATGATCACAAAGCAGTCACTGAACTTTATTTTAAAAGCCCCCCTTCCCTCAAAAGACTCCTGAATCTAAAGAATCTAAGGAGAACAAGCTAATCTCACGCATGACCCTGCTTGTTGCTGTGTTTTAAAGCATAGAGAATTTGGCTCCGCTTTGCCAATTCACAATATTGTGGATCACATCATTAAGCAGTGGGTTAATGATGTAATATGCAGCATCACACCCCCAGGGAGCCATCTCCACTCTGAGGGAGACAAAAAAGGTTGGCAAGTTTGCACTAAGCCCATGAACACACTTAGTCATTCATCCCCATCAAAACAAGATTATTTCAAAAAGATTAAAAAGAACCATTACGAGGCACATATAATACACAAATGGCAAATGCAATACACAAATAGGCAAATGGTTCTTTAATCTGTGATTTCCCTTAGTGCCTATCACTGACTATGTCCCAGAGCTTTCACATAAATCTGGGAATTCTGCAATTGACAAATTGATTTTTAGCAACAAAGAAAGGACAATATGGGATGCTGTTCCCGGTATTGACCTTCTCCCTCTTGCTCCTTTCTCTGCGACATAGTCAGTTCTAGTATGCATAGTACTGGGAATACAGGGCTCGTACAAGAGCCCTGTAGGACCAAATCTATTGCAATGAATAACTCTACCATAGCATATGCAATACAAATGATTTGGTCCTACAGGACTCCTGTACGAGCCCTGTATACCAGTACTATTATCTGAATGATGTGCCTAGATATCCACTTCTGTCAATTGTGCCCCTTATAAGTGTCAGCCTTCTTTGTGCCACGGTCACATTGACCGCGGCTCTCACAGGCGCTGGCCGCATCATATAACAGATGTTATATGCTATGTGTCCGTGGCACAGGGGAGGGCTGTGGGATGTACCCCCCTTTAAGATGTTTAGGAACGCGCCTCGTGCGATCGCGCGGCTCGCCCGCCCCTAGAAACGGTCCTGCATGGAGGGTTAGGGTTAGGGCTGAAAAAAGGGAAGGTTAGGGTTAGGCTGCGTGAAACTTAGGGTTAGGGAATGGTTAAGCGTAGGGTTAGGTTAAAACACTTACCTTTCGGTGGATGACTCTTATACTATCACCCCTGCTTTCTAAATGCAGACTGAAGGCAATAACCGGCAGACATCTATATACAGACATCTTTTTTGTGACTACCACCCATTCATACTATAAACATCCTAACTCTCTGGGTGCCTCAAGAGGCCATTTGTCTGCTTAGAAAATTCTGTAAGTTTTATTGCAAATCCGCCAGGATCTGAGCCTCACCTGTCCATGTAAAGTGGTTTATTAATATGTTTCTTTTTATTCTGTATCCCACAGATTTATGGTATTTTTTATTTTATATTCCAGAATTTGACACTGACTATAATTGATAATTTTCAGATTCCACATTTCAGTAAAACTATGTATCACTTTTTATAGGATTTATGTATATTGTGTTTTTGATAATTGTGTTTGGCTGTTATACTGTTCATACCTGATTCACAAAATTGGTATCCAGATATTTCAGGCTGAATGTCCTTCACAGAGATTTTTCATTGATCGTGTCTTTGTCCTCTCTCTCATCTCTCGTACGCTCGCTTGCGAGCGTTGCTCTGGATCAGGCCCTTTGTCCTCTCTCTCATCTCTCGCCTGCACACCTCCACTCTTTTCTAGGTAATCCTCCCTGTTTTTGCTCTCTAGCACATTCATTTACACTGCTTGACTTTTTCCCTATCTTTTTCCTTCCCTTTCCTTTTTGCCTGAGCCCATTGTACTTTTTAATTAAAGGGCTGGATTTAATAGAGCACATTCCCTGGATAAGATAGTACTGTAGAGCACTCCCTTCCTGTTATAAAACCTCATTCCATTGCTTGAGTAATGTCATATTATGCAGCTAGAATTTTGTGGTCTTTTAAACAATTATATGCATTATATGCATATAAACAATAAACAATTATATGCATTATATGCATCTTTCATTTTACTTCTCTGTTACTTATTATATATTTATAATAGACATTTTTGTGTTATCGTATTATGTCCCACAGCATTTAAAGACACATTGAAAAAAGTAACAGGAATGCAAGCTTGACACCTCGCATTTTGCCTTGCGTTCTGTGCTTGCTTCACTTGATTGTTTTTCTGTGATATCTTTATAGTCATATTGTATTTAATTGTACTATGCTGTCCATCCCTATCCTGTATGTCTGTACTGTATTTTGTTGTTATATTTTATACGGTGCTGTGGACACCTTGTGTGGATTAATAAATACACAATAATAATAATAATAATAATAATAATAAAAAACTATACATTTTCTCCCTCCAGTTTAACTTAACATTGAACACCATTGACCACCCTACATTACAGTATCCCTGTTAGCGTAATAAAATACAGAACACAATCATGTAACAAGAATAAAACAAAGCAAATCCTAGTCACAATTATACAATGGAGACTGCATCCTAGTCTCCGCTATACAATTGCCACGTCATCCAATTGACCACTTCAATACAATACATCATCCTAGTAACCACTATACATTATAGACTGCATCCTTATGACTGCCAAACAATATACACTGCATCCTAGATACTGCCAAACAATACAGATTTTGTGACATTAGTATTATTATCTGCCAAATCCAAGGGCCACTACTCCATCCTCATCCTTCTTGATCTGTCAGCTGCTTCCTCTGTCTCCTCATCCCCTCAAGTTCGCTGCCTAGGTGTCATCCTTGAGGACACTTTCCTTTATACCACACATCCGTGCCCCGTGTTCACTCAAAACGCATCTGTTCAGGCTAGCCTACCCTTCCTCCACTTAACATCCACACTGCATCCTTCATCTATCCCTTCTCCTCCTTCCCACTCTCCTCCACTTACACCAGTAGTCCACTTACTTCCCTCTACTTATGTCTTCTGTAAGTTCTTCCCTCCTGCATAGTGTGTTAGCTCGCACGAGCAGGTCCCTCCATCCTAGTGTTGTTCCTTCCTCCACCACTCCCTTCTAACTTTGTACCATCTTGTCCCCCTCTGCTACCCTTTTACCCAATCCCCACCTGGTTGCTTTCTCTCAACCTCCAAGCTTGACACCTCGCATTTTGCCTTGCGTTCTGTGCTTGCTTCACTTGATTGTTTTTCTGTGATATCTTTATAGTCATATTGTATTTAATATATACTATGTGGCCATCCCTACCCTGTATGTCTGTACTGTATTTTGTTGTATTTTGTATGGCGCTGCGGACACCTTGTGGTGCCTTATATATAAACGATATTAATAATAATTATCATATTTGTAACCACAAAACATCAGAAGTGCAGCCACGTGAGAACTTACTGTTATCCAGGCACACATTAACATGCCCACTTGATCCCATCCCTTCTTATCTTGTCCGGTCTCTTCATCTTTCCACTGCTTTCATCTTGCACACCTCTTCACCTTATCCTTCTCCTCTGTCTTCTTCCCCTCCCCCTTTAAACATGCTCTTGTTTCCCCCTTCCTCAAAAAACCTAACCTCAACCCAGGTACAGATTGGCCTCTTTTGCTGACCTATACCACTATTTTGAACTGATGCTTTTTAATAATTGTCTTTATTTCATTGTCTGTTGTCTCTAATAGCTCACTAATAAACATTTTAAATGAGCTAATAAAAGTTTTTGAGAAAAATGATAACTGCCTTGTGAGGTGTCTATAGCCTATATCATGTTATATCGGAGTGCACCATAAGTTGGCTTATTTTAGGGTACTCTTAGCTAGTTCCCTCTCTTTTTTGCTTGTATTACAGATTGGCCATAGCAAGCCCTCTTTTTGTTTCAAAGTAACTAGAATGTTGATAGTAGTGGGTGGTGTCACTAGGAATGCTGTCTTTATTTGGTGGTGGTCACTAGGATTCTCTCTGTATTTGGTGGTGCTCACCAGGATGCTCTCTGTATTGCCTGCTGGTCACTAGGATGCTCTCTGTATTTGGTAGTGGTCACTAGGATGTTCTCTGCTCTGTATAGTGATCAATATAAAGTTATTGTTTTATGAAATACTACTATACTACTACTAGTATATGTTGTATTTCATTACAACTCTTTTATATTAATACTTCTTGTATTTAATTGGCTCTACATAACCACACCCACTGTATATGTAATCACTAAGTATGTAAAGTTCTATATTCTGTTAAAATCACATTTACTTTTTTTTCAGTCTATAGCTGATCCAACCCACATGTGGCCTCTTACAGATTTATTTCCAGGGACACTTTATGTTCCTAATCTGCCCCTGCCTTGACCCCACCTACTGTCCCAATTCTCTTCTGCCCTTCACCTCGAAGCTGCTCGAATGGCTTGTTTACAATCATTTAATCAGCCACTTTACCGAAAACTCCATCCTGGACCCCTTCCCATCTGAGTTCCACTACCTCTACTCCACTGAAGTTGCCCTGACTAAGGTTACAAATGATCTGCTCTCGGCCAAGACTAACGGCCACTTCTCTCTTCTCATCCTCCTGGACCTATCGGCAGCCTTTGACACTGTTGATCACCCTCTTCGCCTCCACACCTTTCACTCTCTTGGCCTCTCTGGCACTGTCCACTCGTGGTTCAAAGAATACAATAAACTTGACTCCCCATAAAATTACCCAGTAACTTTCCCCTCTTATTTTCAAGCACCTTTTTAAGTCTGAATCAGGTCCTGTATATGTAATTACTAGATTTCCTTTTGTACCTGTACTGCCCAGGAATACCGTGTGGCGCCTTATAAATAAACGTAATAATAATGGGGCAGATCCAGAACAACGTTTCCGTGCGTATTTACGCCTGGTAAAAACGCATTTTGGTATGTACTGAGCATGCGTGTGACAGATGTTACGCTACGTAACATAACGTAACCAACTTTACGTTAGCCATACATACAATGAAATTACGCAATGTAGGCAGGGGTTTGCATTTAACTACGCGCTGGCTATACGTACATGTGCGGACGTGAGCGGTTACGCTGCTAAAAGTTAAGGTAGGGTTTAGAAGCGTAAAGCGGCCAAAGTACGTACATGCAGGGGGAGTGCCTAGGGGAGTGTATAGAAGGTACATACATGCAGGGGGAGTGTCTAGGGGAGTGTATAGAAGGTACGCTCGCGTAAACACGCTACTCTAATAAATGGATTGCAAGCAGAGTTCTGGATCTACCCCAATATTAATAATAACCTCCCCAAACTGGCACACTTGTCTTAGCAGAATTAATATATTTATACATATGAACTATACTCAATATGGACCGTATTCACACTTCCGTTTTCAAACTCCCCTTGGAGATCCGTGCTCACATAGACTTACACCACCATAGACCACCTCTATCTTTCCGTGTGCCGTCCAGTGCATTTGTGTCCTCCGTATGTACGTATCATGATATTCGCGCCCACTTTTCTTCATTTAAATGCATTGCTCCGCCCATTTTCACTTAAAATCTCCTGCGCTTATTTTTGCGTTGCATATCCAGACGTATGCATACACGTGCCTATCATACGTCCATCCGTAAGGCACTTCAGTGCGAATAGTCAACGTCAACTATGTACAAAAAGTTACTACGCATGCGCAGTTGAAACGTATCTAAAAATACACACGGTAGTCGCTGTGAAAACGGATGTCTGAATACGGTCCTATATCAGGAGTCGAAGTACCAAGTCAAATTAAGGCTCTAATGGTAATTAGGGCATATGATCTGGTGCAACTCAGAGTATCAGTAATGCACCTTACTTCTAGTATGGATGTAAAACCTCCAGATCCAAACTGCTGTACTGGAAGTGTTTTCAATGGCACTTCCTTACGTGCAATGGGGACACACGTAGAATCCAACTTTAATATTTATACACTGCTCCCATGTAGAATGGGTCCGTGTTCAAATATGAATTATACAACTGCCCCCAGACATCATGCTCATGCCATCTCGCCATCAAAAATGGCTTCAAGAGAGGAAAACGTCTGCATCGTATCTGGTCCATTAGAATTACTGAACCACCATCTTGCGATCAGAACACAGCCATTTTGCTTATGTCTAGAACTGGCCCTGTTTATGTTTGAGTCAGATTCTTCATTCTGAGTTGTTATACGGCCAATCTTGACCCTTTTCCTCCTAAACTACTTTATCTTGCCGTGTGTGTAAAGTTATTTTCCGAGGCTGGGCACCAATAAATGATTCAAAACCTGGATAAAAAGTGAGCACACAGAAAAGGAAACACCTTTGGCTGCAGTTTCCTATTGGATGTTAACGTGTCCAGGAAGAAGCCTAAGTAAATAAATAGATTCATACTTTAGAAGCCAAGAACAAAAATACTGTAAGAATATATGACAAAAATAATGGAGAATTTTGCTGTGTTACACAAGTAGAACAGCTCAGTAGTGGAAGGCATCAGCACATGGAATACTGGTAACTATAATAGATGAAGAGAGTTGTTTTAGGTGATAAATCAGGTTATGAACTGTAAATTGAAGCACCGATGCTTGGATCATGTCAGCACTAGTGGGATGAATGTTTCTTTAGGAGCATTGGACTCGCAGCTTATGTGATGTTACAAGGTTACTCTAAATAGACAGGGAAGTTATAGACATCTTACTCTGTTAGTATAATAAATGTTTAGATTCACTGTTATTTTTATGTTCACAGTACATCAATACGGAATATCTAGTCATTCATTTCCCACTATTTTCCAAATGGGAGGAATTGTTTAACTGATGATAAATTTTGTGTCTTATGTGATTTAACTATTTTAAGTCAGGTTATTAAAATTGGAGAGAAGAACAAGAATTACGACAAGTAGAACAAGCAAAGCCTATAAAGTTTTTCACTAGCCATAGGGATGGATCCATACTTTTTTAAACCATTGAAATTTTACATTACTGGTACCTTAAACTTCACCTTCCACAATTTCAACAATAAATGACCCATAAGCTTGTAAAGTAACGCAGCTTATAACACATTATAATACTCATTATTGGGTCTCTTTATTATAGAGATTGTGTAGTGTAGTGTGAAGTATAGGGGCAGAGGAAATGTGTTTGTTGTTTTTTTAAACTAATTGCAATTTTCTGAGGCTTAGAATAATATGGTTACTAGCATTAAATCTTAAGGCACCATAACAAATCTAGGAATACCCTGAGGACATAGTTGCATACAGCTCTCTGCAAATGTTGCAATATATCTGTAATAAATATTAACCATTGTATTTTGGATGTGTAGGAGAAGAGTAGAATTAGCTGACATGGTAACTGTACATCCAACTGTTAGCGGTTAGCTAATTAAACTAATACGCTAATAGTGCCTAAATCCAGTACTGTAAAGCTGTTGATTTATGGGGCGGTGTTATATAATCTCTGTAAGCACTATGGTCTGCTGTACCAAACAGAGACTTATTTCAATGAATCGTCCTTCCTAATGTTCTGTTTCACAGTATACATAAAGGATTCTACATAAGATGCTACATAAGAATTCTACAGTATTTGTACACTATTATTTACAATTTATTTTTTTTAACATAATTTTTTTTATTTATTTTTATTTATTGCGTGCTCTAGAAATGTGAGGAATATGATTGAGTCCAGTTTAAAAAAGATCTAGGTCTAGTAACCATGTACTAGCGATGGCCACCTTTGAAAGTCACTCACGTATCCCAAATGTACTAACTACATCTGCCTCTAAATATATCCATGTGATCTGGGGTATCAATGAACAGTTACGCCTGTCATACACTGGTGGAATGAACAGTTTGGCATATGGCACGTTACCTGAGTGATTACTAGTTATGCTCAATAAATGGATGCAAACTGGACTGATTAGATGTTTTGGTAGCTCGAGCATGCATGGTCATCTTAACCATCTGACCAGGCAATCATGGGCACCATTTATCTGGATAATTGCTCTGTGCATTGCCAGCCTAAATGAACTGCTTACAGGACGCAAGGTCTCAGGAACATAACATAGGGCTGATTCAGAGTTTGGGGTAACAGCAAATAATCAAATCTGCACCTTGGCAAAATTATTGAATTTCAGAGCTGTAAATTTAAAACATTAAAATCAAATTAGAGTTCAGAGGTGTTTCCCGGCTCAACTTTAAAGTACTGTTTAAAATGAAAGCTCTTCAGTATTTGTGTGCTAAGTTTCTTTCCATTAATGGGTAAAACAGTGGACAGCGTGTTAATTCCACCAACAAATAAAAACCTGATAATAGTATATTAAGGTTTTTCTATTTGCAGAAATCTGTCCATAGCCATGACGTATATATGTATGAAGAAATCATATATATATATATATAAAGATTTGGAATAATTAAAATACAATGAATGAAAAGAGTTAAGAAGCAATGTGTAAACAATATATTAGAATAATCAGACCATGGCAGTAGATGGAGCGGCTGCAGGGACATGTGAGGGAATGCAGGTTATGTGAAAGGGAGTGTCAGAGGAGGAGATAAATATTCTGCTCTGCTTTCAGCTAAATATAAAGTGTGGAGCTGTGATGTGATGTGGGATGAAGCATCTTTGAATATCTTCACACTGTGTGTTTAATAGGTTCCCTTGAAAAGGTGACATTTATTTTTAACATGTTAAACTTCGTTCTTATTCTATTGCTGTTATATTTTAAGCTATAGTGGCTAACTGGGTCTGTTCACTATATCTGCCTTACAAACAATGGGCATGATCCAGACTTAAGATCGATATACATTTGCAAGTGTACCCGAGTTACACACTACAGAGGATAATGCACTCCCTCTGTCACTCCCCTCTCACGTAACGTAGCTGACTTTACATGTTCAGAACCCTGTCTTTACTTTTCATTGCGTGTCTCAGGTCGTACGTAATGCCTTGTCATACGTTTAGCCCTAACGCAGCTAAGACTGTACAATGTAAATGTCTCCCTCCAGCCACAATGTGTATATTCGGCTTGCATAGGGATGTTACGTCCTATCGTACGGAGTTACATACAAGTTATATATGATCAGAGTTATGATGTGTAACATCTGCCGTGCACATGCCACATGTAAATTGCCTGTCGTTATTAAGTCTGAATCAGGCCTGATGCCTTTCAAAGGCTGAAATACACTTAAGCTGGGGCTTTATCTGCCAATAATTCTGCAGATCACATGATCAAACGACAGTTTCAGCAGATATCTTACCAGTCTGTACTGTCCCAAGATACTGCAGAATCGTCTGAATAGCATCTGATCGTTTGATTTGATTTTCACAATCAGCAATGCCTGATGTCTGCTTCTTTCTTCATAGTATACTGTTAAGCACTAAGGGCCTGATCCAGACCTACGCCCGCCGTCGCTAGGATGGCGGGCGTAAGCGTAAGATCGTCTAAATAGCCGATCTGCACATGCGCCGGGCAGATATTGCCGGCGTTGCTACGGCATGGATCGGGTGTCCGTATCAGCGCCGTTGGGACGCTGGAGGGGGCGTCCCCCAGCGTCCCAACGTTCAGGTTAGTGTAGGTGGGCAGGGGGGGGCTAGTTAAATTAAGGTGGGAGGGCGGGCTAAGCGGCCATACGCTCCTGTGCGAGCTTCTGCACTGCCTTCATTGTAAGTGAGGAGGATGTGTAAATCTTAGCATTGTAAATCTGCCCTGATAGCGGGATTCAGCAGGGATCAGACTTCAGTTCTCCGCAGCCACTACACCCAGAGCTAGTAACGCATGTGGAGGCCTGGATCCAGTCCCTGGTGTGATCATATTGCTTAGCTAAGGATTCAATAGCAACAACACTATCCAGAATCTGTGCATTTCATTATAATTACAAGCACGGACAGACTACTGACAGTCCTGGCTGCCTTCATTTTACCATCATAAGTGCACAGATACTCCCGGATGTACAGATACCGAGTGTGCAGAGAGAGGCAACGTCTATAGTAACTTATCTAAAAGGAAAGCACACTTGCTGAAAACCCAGTCCCTCTGCCTGAAGTGTCATTACTCTCTAGTGTGACATTACATAGCACAGACAACTGAATGACGTTCATTTCCACATGAAGGTAAACCTTTTATAATAGACGGAATGGAGTGCAAACGAGTATGTTCTAGTAATGTTCTACTTTGATTTAATGAAATGATGTTTTGCTGAATGAATGAGTCACCGTGCACAGATGGATTATATTACCCACTGACGTCATCTTTCACTAGTGTTTATCCCATTTCGGAGAACCTGCGCTATAGGAAATGTGAGACGGACTTCGTTGTTCTACTCGGCTTGTTGTCGAGCCATGCTGGATAACAAAGAGCAAAGGTCTTTTGTACAAGTCATGGAACTGATTAGATGTAATGTATAGGATCTCATCCTGCCCCATAAATAATTTCTATATACGGTAATATAAGCCATTGAAGCTGGCTCATATGTCATAGTGCAGGACAGTCTGTTCATTCTCATCCTAATAACTGTCCACAGATTTTACGTAATTAATGACTTGACTAAAATAAGATTTGCCCCCCCCCCGCGGGTAAGGGGACCCCGCAGGTCCCAGACTGGACACCGCAAATATCCTTTTACCTGGTCGCAGGCTATAGCCTAGGGCCAGGACTAGAGGGAAGTTAGAGGGGGCATCTGGTTGCCACAGTAACGCTGAACATGCCAGAGATGGCATAGTTCTCAGAAGGCTGGAAGCAGAGGCACCTGAAAAAAAAAAGACTGACAGCCAGTAACAGGCACTGTCAGGACCAGTCCTCCTTTCATTTTAACACAGGGTTGCTAAATCTCCCGGAATGTCCGGGAGACTCCTGATATTTGGGGAATTCTCCCGGTATCCCGGGAGAGCGAGCAAATCTCCCGCAAGCCCCACCAGCAGTGCATAACTACTGTAATCCCTAGTGTTACTAGGGATGTGCGGGCTTGATGACATCATCAAGCCCCACACATCCCTAGTAACGCTAGGGATTACAGGAGTGAGTGACAGGGGGTGGGGCTTAAGCACACAATTTGCATAAATCACATCATGAAGCCCCACCCCTTGCAGAAATCTATGGCTTCTCTCCGGGTTCTTCCGGAGGGAAGCTTTAAAAAGTCGGCAACTCTGTTTTAACATGAGATTGTGAGATTATTTGATGAGGCTCCTTCTAGTTTTTTGCCTTGGGCCCCACAAAACCTAGGGCCACCCCTGCATTCAAGTTGTAGGTAGAATTTTATATTTTGGTTACTGTAACTGGAAACATAGGCAAAACCAATGAACTAGGAACAGAAATGTAATGCATTATGTTGGAATGTCAGTGAGTAACATGTTTTTGCTGTTATTTAGATTGTTTGCTTTATATTTTGGCCATTTCTTTGCTTTCTTTTCTTTTCTTTTCAAATAGTCCCCTCGGTTACACCTAAACCATTGTTTCAAAACTTCACTTTTGGATTTGGATTTCCATCTTTCAGTAGTGAGTTCACAGGGCTCTGTGCTGTCCTGATCAGAGCCTTCTTATGAGCCAAAGGGGTATATTTCAGGATTTCATTTCATGCTGACTTTTCAAATCTTGCCTCCTGGAGATCCTCAGGGTAGAGATAGAGGCAGGTACTGGAGCGCAACTTAATGACACAATGTGTGCATATTGAGTCATTAAGCCACGCCCCTTTTCCATCACTGCCATATTTAATAGTGTTCCAGTGGGTGGACGGGGCCTGAAGATGAAAATTGCATAACCAAGTCCCGCCCATCACTAGTAATACTATTATGAGGGTGATAACGGGAGAACTGCCCACATTTTGAAAATATCCCGGGAGAGTTGTACACTGCAAGCATACACTTGAGCAAAACCATGTTGCAATGTAAGAGGTGCAAATTAACTATAATCATTTTTAATGCTTGGAAAATAACTGTTTTTGCAAATAGAACTCACATACTATATATTTGTAAGTTTAGCTAGGAAACGCTATCTCTGAAATCTAATTCTATTTACAGTAAATATGGTTTTGCCAGGTCTACACTTGCACTTGTTTTGCCCTTACTCTCACACTCTGTATCAGCCCTATAGAGAGAAAATATCTTTCCTCCCTGCCACGTGTTAGAAAAATCACTGACTCGACTACTCCAAACACTTCTATCCTGGAGATTGTAATCAGACAGTTATACCAATTTCACATCGCTGCTCCGCAATATCCTAGGTTCAAAAATCCAGGTTATTGCCATGTCTCGGCTCTTCACATTTTTTTTCTTTCACACTGGGCAATATCCCAGGTTTTTGAACCTGGGTCTGCTCTGTGAGTCATCGGTTTGATAACTCATGTCCTTAACCCCCCCCCCCCCCCCCCCCCCTTTCTTTAACCCTCGTGACGGGTGTCGTATGTATGAACCCGCCCCTTCATTTGTAGTTACGCTGATGGCACGTACCTTCAGAGTTACGTTGAGTAACATCTGCCACGCACACCCTGCTTTTCACCTGTGTCCAGGCTGTGGAACCCTTTCAAACTGTGACTCGACCCAGTTCGTTGGGGCTTGGCACAGCAATAACCCAGGTTTTTAGGTGCGATGTGAAACGGGTATATGATATAACGAGCACTGAGGACATAGTTGACCAGGAGCTGATAGTATTGGGTCTGATTAGTATCAAGCAATACAATAAAATAAAATAAAAAGAAAGACAGTTTGCACATGGACAATAATATTTTTTACATGATTGAAATTACATTGTGTTTACTTATAGAACCAAATCTCTGTTTCTGATTGCACATTTTTATTTGCCTGAATCCCTACAGAGGAATATTGCTCTTCCTACTGTATATAAGTTGGTTTATCTGGGTTTCTAAACTGGCAAGGAGAAGAAAAATATAAATTTCTTTGGGTACATTTCCATTTTTTGTGATTTCTCTACTATTCATAACTGATTCAGATTTTAAACCTAGATTACATAGCTACCAATGTTGGGGGTGTAGGAGTCGAGTTGGTGGGTCACAAGTGTGACACAAATTTAGACTTGATCATAGAAAATTAAGTAGTGGCCAAAAAAGTCTCTTAACCGCTACCTTCAATTACAATTGCTGCAGCCATTCATAGCTGCTCATTTGTGATGGCCCCAATTGAGACAAATTCAGCCCAAAGCCAGAAAGTTCGGAAAGTATGGATAGTTTTTATTGACATTGTATAAAATGGATACAGAGAGACCAATAAGTGAATTCCCAGCAGCCCCATTTGTAGGACAGTTCAAATTCTATAAAAAAATACATATTCTGTTTCAGTGTGAAAGAAAAAGTCAATTGCAGAAATTCGGTACCCCTTCCAACAGGAGGAAGTTTATGCTTTCAACTTTTGTTACAGTCTGCAACTTTGTTGCAATACTGTTAGCCTGTTTTAGCTTAATAAAAATCTAAAAGTTTACAACCCCCCCTTTTTCCCTTTATCCCAGTGCCAGAACACATTTAAAAGTATTGAAACACCTTTTTCTCTATCTGTAAAAATCAAGTTGCTCTGGTGGAGCAACCATCAATACCAAAATAACCTCTGGCTGCTTTTACTGCGCTGGGACTAAGTGTAAAAAATTATTTTATTTTTTTTTAATTCAGATTTTAAACCTAGATTACATAGCTACCAATGTTGGGGGTGTTGTAGTCGAGATGGTGGGTCACAAGTGTGACACAAATTGAGACTTGATCATAGAAAATTGAGTAGTGGCCAAAACAGTCTCTTAACCACTACCTTCAGTTACAATTGCTGCAGCCATTCATAGCTGCTCATTTGTGATGGCCCCAATTGAGACAAATCCAGCCCAGAAAGGTCGGAAAGTATGGGTAGTTTTTATTGACACTGTATAAAATGGATACAGAGAGAACAATAAGTGAATTCCCAGCAACCCCATTTGTAGGACAGTTCAAATTCTATAAAAAATACATATTCTGTGCATACATTGGCACCTTACAGTTAAGTTATATGCCTTCAATGTGTAGTTCTTTGGAACACATTTTTCTGTATCCACACTGGCTTTCCCCTGTTTTCCATGCCACTGGATCATATTTCATCATTTTTGTGTTTTGCATTCACACCATCTGATGACTTTTCCGATAAATGACACATCCAACAGCTTCTGATGAGGGGGCCGTGTTGTGTTTTCAAGTGGGTGTGACTTTGTATTACAGTGTTCAGTGTATACTACATACCGATATAGATATCCGACTTCTTTTCAGTAGTTTGTCTTTTTGAGAATGTCTTCTCTTAATATGTCTCGAGTGATACTGATTAACCATTTGGGCATTGGAAGGCTTTAAGTTTAGCAAAACTCACACATTCTGTTCACTAAGGGGTTAATGTGAAACCCTAAAATTGCTACATTTCCCTTTAATCTGCTTGAATGGTTCAATAAATATTTAAAAGGACCTCAGCTGCAGCACATGAAGCTATTTAGGTCAAGCTGAAGCATAGTGAGAAATAATTAACCTGTTCATTTAACTACAGTATAGCCCTTCCTCCTCTGGCTTAACCTACATCTTGCATCTGCTCCTTATGCTAGATCAGGTAAAGGCAACCTGGAGCTCCCTGGCTTATGCCAGACTAAACGTGTCAACTGAAAGGCTGCAATGGTTCCTGCATTTCTTAGAACAAGTTTATTGGAGCCAGTGAAATACTAGTCCAATAGTTGTTGAATTAAAAAAAAAAATATTTAGGTTTGTTAAAAGCATGAAATCAATTCAATGGAGATACTTATAAAACAAATCATAGCCATTATTCTGACCATGAGATGAAGCACTCATTAAAGATAGCAATGAATGAATTTCTTCTCATATAGGGCTATATTTACCATTAATTTATTTCCCCTGTGAACGTTGCTGCTCCGGGCTCGCGTGTGATCGCATCGAGCCCGGCAGCTTCCCTTTTAAAATTTACCAATACTCACCCCTCCGGTCAGGTCCCACGAGGTCCCGTGATGATCTCTGCACGCATCGCAGGCCACTTCATATGAATGAAGTCCTGCGCATGCGCAGTGTCTTCATATCAGGACTGAAATCTTCAGAGTCGGACGCGTCTCCCGGACAGGTGAGTTTATCTTTTTTCTTATTTTCTTTTTTACTGGTTTTAATGTTTTTAATGTAGTCATTTATTTTCTTGGGTTAAAATACCAAAAAAACAAAACAAAACACTTTTCTTTAAACTTTTTTTCTAAAATTACTGCATCCTTTATCTCAGCGGTGTCCCCATACATGCTCCCCTCTTTCATCCCCTTAATACCAGCTATTAGGGGGAGGAAAAGGGGGGAATATGGGGATATCGCAGGTATGAAGGCATTACCGCCATCCTGAGCTGCCGTTATGTTTAGCTTTGGTGCCAAATGATAGTCTCGGCACCAAGGGATCGTAAATTGTAGTGTAGTGTAGTGCCAGCACCCGTTAAGATCAACGGCCCGGCGAATAATTATGAAGTCTGTGTGCATCGCCATGGAAACAGCAGATTTCCATGGCGATTGCACTACTGTAAATGGTAAATTCATCATCTTTAGGTAATAATGTATGTTTTAGTGTAAAAACAGGCATTATCACCTAAAAAAATGAAGTTGGTAAATAGAACCCATAGTTCCATAAATTAGTATGAGACCCCGGGGCTGATTCAGAGTTGTACTTACACCTTTTTTAGGTGCAAGTGTAGACCTAAGCAATACCATGTTGAATTGCAAGGGGGAGGCAGATTTAATTTGTAAAACCAGAATTAAAATTAAGAGGTGAAGTTTCTTAGCTTAACTCTATTTTATAGAATAAACATAAAGCTATGCATTTTAGTTCTATGTGTAAAAGTAATATATTTGCCCTGCATGCAAAACCATTTTAAATTAATTAACACCCCTTACTTTGAAAAATGGTTTAGCCGAGCTGTACACTTGCACCTTTTATTTACCCTTACTCCCAAACTCTGAATCAGCCCCCAAAATAGAAAAATATGAAGACAAAAAGAAATGTTTCACTGCAACAGACGGGGTACCCTGTCACTCTCCAGTATGGTATCCTACCAGGCACCCTGTCACTCCCCAGTATGGTATCCTACCAGGCACCCTGTCACTCTGTAGTATGGTATACTACCAGGCACCCTGTCACTCTCCAGTATGGTATCCTACCAGGCACCCTGTCACTCTCCAGTATGGTATCCTACCAAGCACCCTGTCACTCTCCAGTATGGTATCCTACCAGGCACCCTGTCACTCTCCAGTATGGTATCCTACCAGGCACCCTGTCACTCTCCAGTATGGTATCCTACCACTCTGCAGTATGGTATACTACCAGGCACCCTGTCACTCTGCAGTATGGTATACTACCAGGCACCCTGTCACTCTGCAGTATGGTATACTACCAGGCACCCTGTCACTCTGCAGTATGGTATACTACCAGGCACCCTGTCACTCTGCAGTATGGTATACTACCAGGCACCCTGTCACTCTGCAGTATGGTATACTACCAGGCACCCTGTCACTCTGCAGTATGGTATACTACCAGGCACCCTGTCACTCTGCAGTATGGTATACTACCAGGCACCCTGTCACTCTGCAGTATGGTATACTACCAGGCACCCTGTCACTCTGCAGTATGGTATACTACCAGGCACCCTGTCACTCTGCAGTATGGTATACTACCAGGCACCCTGTCACTCTGCAGTATGGTATACTACCAGGCACCCTGTCACTCTGCAGTATGGTATACTACCAGGCACCCTGTCACTCTGCAGTATGGTATACTACCAGGCACCCTGTCACTCTGCAGTATGGTATACTACCAGGCACCCTGTCACTCTGCAGTATGGTATACTACCAGGCACCCTGTCACTCTGCAGTATGGTATACTACCAGGCACCCTGTCACTCTGCAGTATGGTATACTACCAGGCACCCTGTCACTCTGCAGTATGGTATACTACCAGGCACCCTGTCACTCTGCAGTATGGTATACTACCAGGCACCCTGTCACTCTGCAGTATGGTATACTACCAGGCACCCTGTCACTCTGCAGTATGGTATACTACCAGGCACCCTGTCACTCTGCAGTATGGTATCTTACCAGGCACCCTGTCACTCTGCAGTATGGTATACTACCAGGCACCCTGTCACTCTGCAGTGTGCTATCCTACATTATAATAAAAAAAATTTTTTAAAATATGCTCTGGTCTTCCCATGTCACACTTTTCATGTATCAAGATTGGAACTCTCTACAAGTACACAAATCTGGTCCTTTGTAACGTCCTTGTTCTGGCCTCTAATAATGCTTAAATCCTTCATCCTTAACTGGAGCCCGCTTTCCACATAAAGGCCACAGTTGTGCTTCTTGGTACTGGTAGTAAACTGCATTTGATGCTACTTCTGGTACCCCTTTCACATCACCACTAAAAACCCTGGATTTTGGCCAAAAACCCTGGATTTTGGCCAAAAACCCAGGTTTTGGTGGTGATGTGAAAGGTACCAGGGTCCTGGTGCCAGGGCTAATGACTTGGGACTCGGACACAGGAAAAGAGAAGGCTTTTTTCCATGTCCGACCCCAGTAAGTGGTGGTGTAAAAGGTGCCGACCTGGGTTTTTAACACTAACACACCTAATTGGATAAATTTGTTTACTGTGCTATGGCAACAGTAAACAAATACTTCTCCATGAGGTGCACGCAGCCCTCAATACTGTCAGGCCAGACCTGGGACCAGGAATTTATCAAGTCTACCCTGCAGAGACCCACTCAGGGATTTTTTATTGGCGCCAAAAAGCCACAGCAATATTCTCTCTCTCTCTCTCTCCCTCTCCCTCTCCCTCCCTCCCCACAATAAAAAAAAATATACTGTTATATTAAAATATTTGACTACATATTTTGCATACTTGAAACAATAAATAAAGAGAGGTCAACACTGAGCTCAAATCCCCAAAAATCACATGGGGGCAAGTGAGGAAGTCGTTAATACTTTGGACCAGATTCAGAGTTTGAAAATAAGAGAGGAAAGTTACACCTGGGAAAAACTATGCTGATTTCAGGGGAAGTTAATTAAATTTCCCTGATATCAACATGGTTTTGCCCAGGTGTAACTTATTTTCAAACTCTAAATCAATGGCTTTATTATCATCAATATAGAAATATAAAAACATGACACAAACAAATATATCTGGAACCAGACTGTATAAACACACAATAAAACACTCAAATCCAACAAATGGATTGGTCATATAATATAAAGAATAAGCATTAATTCATCCTCTAACAACATAAGGATAGAAACGAAGTAATAACAAGATACTTGGCTTAAGCACCACACTCCTTCCAATAATACAATATGAATATGGCAGGCAGTGGAAACGATTTATAAAGGGTTTTTTTCCAAATTCTTGTAATACATATGAAGTATAATAGGGCTATAGCAATTGCGCACAATATGAAGTATATAGAAGTGCTGCCTAAAACTAATAAGTACATTTCTCTAAGAAAGAACACTTAAAAGTCCATCTGCATTATATTAAAAAGTCTCTTATATTAAGTCTTTAGGGAATCATGTTTTCTTTTACAAAGTTAATCTTTATTTTGTACCATATATATAATGCTACAAATTGTCCCAGCACTTTACAGAGAACATTAGACATTCACATTTGGCCGTGTTCCAATTGGAGCTACATATTAAGGTCCCTAGAACATACATATGCACACACACACTAGGGTTAATTTAGTCAACAGTCAATTAACCTACCAGCATGTTTTTGGCATGTGGGAGGAAACCCACGCAGACACAGGGAGAACATACAAACTCCACACAGATAAGGCCTAGTCCAGGAGTCAAACTGATGACCCCAGCACTGTGAGGCACAAGTGCTACTCACTGAGCCACCCTGTTGCCCACATCTATATAACAAGAGAGATATCTATATCCATACATAAATTTACACATACACGCATATACATACACACACGCTCACACATACACACACTCACACATACATACACACACACACACACACACACACACACACACACACACATACATACATACATACAGCTGAAACTCGAAAAATTAGAATATCATTCAAAAGTTCATTTATTTCAGTAATTTAACTTAAAAGGTAAAACTAATATATTATATGGACTCATTACATGCAAAGTGAGATATTTCAAGCCTTTATTTGTTTTATTTTTTATGATTATGGCTTACAGCTTATGGAAACCCCAAAATCAAAATCTCACAAAATTAGAATGTGACAAGGTTCAATATTGTAGGCTCAACGTGTCACACTCTAATCAGCAAATTATTCCAAAACACCTGCAAAGGGTTCCTGAGCCTTTAAATGGTCTCTCAGTCTGGATCAGTAGAATTCACAATCATAGGGAAGACTGATGACCTGACAGTTGTGTAGAAAACCATCATTTACACTTTCCTCAAGGAGGGAAAGCCTCAAAAGGAAATTGCAAAAGAAGTTTGATGTTCTCAAAGTGCTGTATCAAAGCACATTAATAGAAAGTTAAGTGGAAGGGCAAAGTGTGGAAGAAAAAGGTGCACAAGCAGCAGGGATGACCGCAGCCTGGAGAGGATTGTCAGGAAAAGGCCATTCAAAAGTGTGGGGCAGCTACACAAGGAGTGGACTGAAGCTGGAGTTAGTG
>WWET01000441.1:348647-359578 GCA_011038615.1 Limnodynastes dumerilii | reverse complement strand
GATCGGGCGTTTCCATAGTGACGCCGGGCAACATCTGCCCGGCGCATGCGCAGTACGGCTACGGCAGCCGTACTAGCGACGGCGGCCGTAGCTCAGGATCAGGCCCAATGTGATTTGACGAATATGAAGACGATGTGATGCGAGGGTGGGGAGGGGAATTTTCGCTAGGCTGCCAGCACTGTTAGGGACAGAGTAGGAAGGAGAATCAGTGCTGGGCTGTCTGGACTGGGCGGTCATCATTACTCATGTAAGAAGGAGGGGGGGACCAGGCTGGAGGGAGCGCTATCATGCTGTGGAATCTCTCTACAGCACTGCTATAAAGAGTCACAGTGGTTGAACTGTCCATCCACCGTGACCGTCTATTGCAGAGCTGTGGAGACAGACTCCACAGAGCTACTTAAAAACCAATCGATACCAGTAATACACAGTACAGGAGCGGTGCTGGGGTGATTGCCAGGCTGCCGGGCCCCCCAGGGCCATTTTAATAGCATTATAGGTTCTGGCCAAAGCAATGCACAGGGGCTCCTGTAACCAAAACTTTTGAACATAAGCTTTGAAAAATACAAACATTTCCACATATAAATGCTCATTCATCACAGCAGTGCTCAAGGGCCAATAGACTTGTGGGACTGTGGGCACCTACAAATTGTGCCCAGTGGAAAAGATGGCCCTGGGGCCCCCTAAGCCACCAGGCCCCATAGCAATTGCACCACCTATAGTTACTCGTTTGTCTCTAAGGAATATTCTAGAATCCCAGGACAGCGGTCAATCCATTTACATGTTGGGAGCGGGACTTTATGAAACAATTTGTGTCATCAAGACCCAGAAAACAGCTTTTTCTCCCCCTCCAGGAAAAAATACAAAATTAGACCTATTTGTATTTATCTGTGTAATCTCAGGGTGGCCGATTCTCCTGGAATTTCCAAGAGACTCACGAAATTCGGGCAGTTCTCCTGGTATCTGGGGAGAGCAGGCAAATCTCCCACAGTGAGCATGAGGTTGTGGTTTCATACAAACCACTGCCTCAATGTCCTGCCCCCTGCCTAGCAACACTACTATTCTCAGTGTTACTAGGGACTGGGCAGGACTTGATGATCAAGCCCTACCCCTTTCCTATTTATGCTCAGAAAATACCATTGTTGGTCAGGGTACAGGGCTTCAGAATGTGATTTGCATACCCTCCAACATGACCTATTCCATTAGGTACAAAATACTCTGCTCCTCAAATTCCAACTGTCAGTTACTATGGTAACCACCTTTGTTGAAGAGTCAAATAGTTTTTTGAATATCAGTTAATTCGTTTAAACCCAGTGAAAGTTGGAAGCTCAAGAGCGAATTATATTGTACCTAATGGAATGGGTCATGTTGGAGGGTCTGGATTTGCATAAATCAAGCACTGCCTCCATACCAGCATCTATCTCTTACCTCTGGGAAGCAATGACAAGTCAGCAGCCCTGTGTAATCTATTTTACACTTAATGTAGCTTCTCACAAATAAACCAGCTTAGCTTATTCTTTGGGCAGTTCAGTGTTTATTTTCCATTTCTTATACTTCATTTGACTTGTTTGGCTCTGGAGAGAACACAGAAAATCAACAGAACTAATCTTTGTGAAAAAAAAGGTCTCCTAAACCATTATGCCCTGAATTCACCATCCTAAATTAACCCCACAAGCACTTTACAGTGTTAAACTTACTGCACTTGATAGCAGTGACACTTGTTGATTGAAATCTTAATCCTCCCTCACGGATCTCAGCTTAGCTTGTCTTTCAGTTCACTACCTCTACAATCACAATGTAGATACAGTAATTGTTAAAGTGAGATGGTGAAGTCAGCAGGTAAGGCTTGCCTGAAATTATTCCCGCTTCACTAGGAATAAGGGTTTACTCTACTCTAACATTGTCATAGATCTGGCCTGGTCGACCTGTGGCTCTTCAAATGTTGCAAAACTTACGAGTCCCAGCATGCTTTGTTAGTATCAGTTATGCCTTTGCAGTTAAAGCATGCTGGGACTCGTAGTTTTGCAACATCTGGAGAGCCACAGGTTGACCAGGCCTGTCATAGATCATATGATATGATTAGGTTCATCACCAAGGCATATGTGTAATAAATAGGGGCTAGTCAAATTATATTAGGAATAGCCATGTATGTGGTCACATCATGTTATATTGAGGTATTTAAACACTCACATCTGTACCATATAATCTGTGGATGTGTAGTAAATGAATGGAGAGAGAGTTGACAAAGAGTGATAGGAATAGCACTGACACAGTATAAATAAATAAGACGTTACAGACTCTCCCGGATGGGATTTAATGACAGATTGCGTCATCGAGCCCCGCCCCCATCCCTAGTAAAACTGAGAAAAAGGGGTATTGATAGGTAGAGGTGGAGCATCTGATACGATCTGCAAAAATTGCGTACTTAAGCAACCCCCTCTTGCAGGCATCTGCGGCTTCCCTCTGGGATCTCCCGGAGGGAAGCTATGAAAAGTCGACAACCCTGAAATAAGAACTACAATGCACAGCCTGGCATTTGTAACCATCTACTGGATTTCACACATTTTAATTGTTACTAATCATAGATCGGATCCAGACCCCCCACTTCTGCTGTTGCGTTTGTAGTTTCGCTGTTGGATCACAGGTCCGTATTCAGACCTCCGTTTTCTGTGCCCGTACGTCTGTAAATAAGTGATTGTAAGTACTGGAGATGCATATTCATTTTTGTACGCTGTTTACGTAGCGTTTCGCTACCTAGATTGAGTACACACGGTCTTTAAGACCGGGTGTACGCAATCTAGATAGTGAAACGCAACATAAATAGCGTATAAAAATTACTACGCATGCCCAGTAACTACAATCGCTTATTTACGGACGTATAGGCACAGAAAACGGACGTCTGAATACGAACCACAGAGTGGAGTCACAATAGCAGGGCCCTACCTCTGCGCCATCCACGCGTAAAATAGAGACCGCTCGGCAATCCGTGTAGTACAGTGTGAATCCCATCCTTACTGTACTATTAATATGTCTCACTCCCTCCACCTAGCATAATATCTGTATCTGTCTCTTGCTGTCCCACCGTTATGTAAATCCAAATTCGGTCCCATGTGGTTAAAATGAGGAGGTCAAATAGAACTAGGACCGTGTTCAGAGATCTGTTTCCAGATCGGGCCGCAATTATACGCGCACACGGTGCAGGCCAAACCCCCTGACACTCACCTCTCTCGGCCATGCTGTCGGTGACTTCTACCTCCATAGACCACTTGTATCTTTCCATGTGTAGTTCTGTGCAAATGTATCCTCCGTACATGCAGTTGATGATAGTAGCGCCCACTTTCCCTCATTTAAATGCCTTCCCCCGCCCATTTTTATTTAAATTTCCACGTACGTATTTTTGCATCGCATAGCCGTATGTATGTACGTTGTGCGATTCACAAGTCTGTCTGTGAGGCCCTTCCGCTCGTATAGTCTAGGTGAAGTACGTACAAAAAGTTACTACGCATGTGCAGTTAAAAAGGTACCTAAAAATACGCACGGAATTCGCCGTGAAAACAGTTCTCTGAATTTGACCCCTAGTCTCTAAAGCATTACAATAATGTAAAGCTACCCAACTTGAGGAAACATTTCTCTTTCCGGATTACAGTGTATTAAAAAAACCTACAAAGCCTTGTGAGACTGAATGACACATCTCTACATACATAAGTTTCTATATTTATGGATGCTGTAAAGAAAAGAAATCAGAGTAACGTATATGACATTTTTTTTATTATATTGGTTGTCATTTAATTTTCATTAATATTATGAATGTAAAAATGATCTCAATCATACGATTCCAGACTATGTGAAATGATACTGTACGCTTCAATGACTTAGATTTCTAGTGATAAAGGTTGTTAGGATGATTTGGTTTTATGAAACTCCTTGCTCCAGAATTTAAAGGTATTAAAACTGGAAATGTCGTTACAAAATTAACGGCTTTTGCAGATGATTTGCTACTGTATATATCGGACCCAATGCACTCGCTAGGTAAAATTCTGGACATTGGACCTGATTCACACTTAAGAACGTGATAGGTTCCTAAATATACGCAGCTAATAGCAATGAAACTCCCTCGGCACACCCCCCGGCTTTCAGGTTTGTATGTGACTTACGAGTGCCATAGGGCACACTTAACTGTAGTTTCGCATTTTAATACGTAGGGCGTCTATGAACGCAAGAGCATAACCGCGCCTTCGTTGCGTGATTTAAATGCCTCCCTCCACCCATTTCTGCGTATCGTCCTATTTACTTATTCATAGAACGGCCATTTCTGCGGATGTTAATACGAACCTACAGACTTTAGGTACGCAGTCTATAAGTATGGAATTTGCGCACTTAAGACCAATGATAATAGTGTAGAAAAGTTACTACACATACGCTGTCGATTCTTCTTTAAAAAACGCACCTAAAATCCGAAGCGCGGAATATGCGAACTTTACTCCAACATAAATAGCGTATAAAAAAGTTACTACGCATGCGCATTTCATCCGTTCTTAAATGAATCAGGTCCATTATTACTGAATTTGGTACAGTTTCAGGCTTTATTATTAACCAAACTAAATCTATTGCCCTCTGCTTAGGCCCAGGATCTCGTCCGCCGTGGTACAAAAAATTCCAAATTAAATGGGCTACACAGTCTATCACGTGCCTGGGTCTACATCCTCCCAAAAACCATCATTCTCTCTGTAAAGACAACCTCCGCGCATTAATGTCTAAATCATGTGAGACCATGGAACGTTGGCAGAATCTTCCTCTTTCATTCTCTGGCAGCATTAGCCTATTAAAATGATAATTTATCCGCAATCGCTCTACGCTCTCCAAATGCTCCACGTCATATTAACTGTAAAAGATGAAAACCTACTTAATAAAGCTTTCAGGAAATTCATATGGAAAGGGAAAAGGTCGAGAATATCACTTTACAAATTACAACAATACCACAATAATGGGGGTTTGAATTTTCTGAATCTAAAGTATTATGGATATGCCAGTCATCTACGTATTATTAGAGACTGGCTACATACTGCTATACATTCTAATACCCCGGTTGAACAGACGTTCCTTATAAACTAATCTCTTCCTTCCTTTCTACATAGTAATAGAACTAAACAAACCCAGGAAACGCAGGACAATCCACTGCTTATATATGGAAGGTGGTCTGAAAGACCGCATATACGCAATCTACTCACCGAAACGATACGTAGATTACGTACAATAGTTACTACGCATGCGCAGTAGCTATCTTTCTGCAAATTACGGCCGTGTGTGTAAGACGGCCGTAGATCCGGCCCATTGTGTACATGAGCATGCTCATCAGGACTTGCAATTGTCAGTGAAATTCTCAAGTGTGATTGCATAGGTGTGTACCCAGCTTAAGACTTATCTTAAAGGCTGCAGTGATTTCCAGTGTGATCTAAAGTAACTATGTTTACAGATGATAGAAATAAAAATAAAAGAAGTGGAAAATGAAGTGGAAAATTGCATTTTAGTGGCAGATGAGTCCATTATCCTCTGATTTTATAGCGTGTGAATAGTGCTAGATGGAGGACATTGTCATTATATCTAGCTACTTTAACCCTATCGCAGAAAGTGCATTAAAGAACCAGACATCTGTTACTATGTTGTGTTTTCAGTCCATGTTTGATCCACTTGGAAGCTGCTGGTGCTGATAGTGACAGCTACACCTATGTGATTGAACCAACTAATAGGGATCATATAGGCCTTTTCCTACATTATAACTAACATGTAAACACATGACTGACTCCTAAGATCCAATTATGCTGCATTCGGATCCCTGAACTCAGCACAAAACAAGATCCAATACCAGATCCACACTTTATCTATGCGTCCATGCCAGTACATAGCTATTCATTCCCATTACTCCCATGGACTATCAGAATGACTGACTCTTTAGATGGAACTGAACTGAATCCATACCACCGCACATTTATGTGCAGGGGTATTTAATTCCACATGAAAGAGGATAGCGAACTCTCCCTGTCACTCCCCTCTCTCATCTTTAAAATGTGTGACTTGAGTCACACCTGCGGAGCAGTGGCTCGTCCAACCACTAATCCACTCGTAAGTGGTTAATCAGTCACACCCACTCTGTAAAATAATATTGCTTCCCCCCACCCACCTTGGTGTACAGACCATTTCTGCTTAATTACCATTTTACATAAATAAGTTCCATACGATGGGACTTACATTAGCATGCGCCCTTCAGTCCATACCACCCACGTCCGCACTTTGCCTGCATAAATGGGCTATCGTTATTAGCTGTGGATCCGGTCCAGTGTTATTAACTTGTGACATCAGTAGACACTTGACTGTCTAGTGACTCCGTGCCATCACTATAATCATCTTAATTATTGTTGAGCATTTAACAAATGACCTGTGCCTGGTCAGTGGAAACAGTCTTAGCTGGGAGCCTAAGGCAAGGCAAGGTTGTCTCTCTTTTTATCCTAGTCTTCATGCTTATCCTCGGAACTGTTCTTTCAGCTGTAAATAATATATTATTTAGACTGTTTTCTCAATACCCTGTCATTTAGCTTGTCAAGAGACAGGAAATGCATTTAGGTCTCATAAAACCATATAGTGGTTAATGATTTTACTTTAATTACCTTAGATTTTGGTAAATGAGTAAACGTGATCTGAAATATTCCATAGTACATCTCATAATCTTGCCTTTATACAGCAATATTTAGTATTGCCTATGTATGTGAAGCTCCTAATATATTCTTCTCATGCTACTGTACGTGACCATACCATCTGTTATCTGACTTCAAGAATAAAGTAGTTTTGCTCAAATTTGCATATTTCAAAGTTTGAAATAATACTATTGTTCCAGTGGTATTAGACTGTAAAGTAAGGGTCAGCTCACACTCTTCATAATGGGGTACCAAGGCTCCCACAAATTGTAGTTAAAAAGGGGATACGGTTGTCGGTCCGGTTGGCCCTATTTCCTAAATGTTACAGACACCAGCTGAATCGCGGCTGTATCATTGTTCAAAACTGTGTAGAAATAAAATAAAAATTTAGAAATAAAAAAATTGCTATTGGAAACGGGAACATATTTTCCCAGTAGCTATAGGTTGTGGTGGGTATATTAGGGTTAGGTGGCTGTGGCAGGTATAAGGTTAGGGTTAGGGCTTACAGGGAGGGTAGGGATAGGCAGCGAGGCATGGACAGATAGTATCAGGCTGCAGGAACGGAGGGTTAGGGTTAGGACAGGGTTAAGAATAGGGTTAAGTAAAACACTTAGCTTTCGGCAGAAGACTCCGCAGCTCAGAGACGCATCACAGCGCAATTGCCAGCAGTCTCAATTCGGCTGTAGTACCATGGTTCAATCGTAACAGCAAACCACATCTGTTAAAAACAAATAAAACTCAAAAGATTCTCACATTCAAAATTTAATAGCATGAAAACAATTCCAATTCCCAAACTCTACATGAGGATTCAAATAATAATTATATAATTTTTTTCATGATAATATATATTGCGTTTAGCATATGTTTTGGGAATTTATTAATACTTTCTTGTCTAGGGATTCCAGTGGGATTATTCAGCTTTCAGAAGCTCTTCTCTCTGTCTAATCTACTGTGCCCAAGAGCAGAAAATTCCTGCTACAGCAATCAGTGGGAAAAATTTAATTAATTGAATTAAGGGGCTCATTTCATCTAAGAGCATTGCCATGTTCACCCCTATCCCCAGGTATGCCTAATTCTTATGAAGAGAATAGCTGCCATCAAGCCCTTTGCTAAAAATGATCCAGTATCATCCAGATTCCATTAACAGTTGCTGCTGTTTTCCATTAGCCTTATGGGTTTATTTTAATAAACAGTTCCCCTAATTTGTTATGACATAGACTGTTACAGTGATAAAGGGATATGTCCTTCCACCTCTGAAATTTCAAGGTAATGCAATAATGGATTATGAGACATTTGGATTTCACCTTTGGCTCTTCTAGAGATCACTTTTAGCCTTTAGCCACTAATACTATGGTCTTATTTATTAAACATATTTTTAACTAAAAATGAGACTAGTACTGTAATTTCAAGACTTTTTGTTACATTGGGGTAGATCCAGAACTAGGCACGCTATGTTAGATGGAGACGTAAAAACACTATATTGTATCTACTGCACATGCGCGCAGAAGATGTTGCGCCATGTAACTCTGAACATATGTACAAGTCACGTATCAGCAGCGTAACTACAAAGGGGCGTGCCAGCCATTACACCCGTAATTACACTGTGGAGGAGGGGGGAGGTATACAAATCGTACAGTGCAGCCATTACGTTCGCCAGGAGTTACGCTTTGAAAAGTTAAGGTAGGGTTTGGCTAAACTATGTACGGCCGGGGGGAGTGCCAAGGGAAGTGTATAGTAAATACGCTATGCTAGGAAATGTAATGGAAACGTAGCTCTGGATCTGGCCCATTGTCAGTGAATAAGTACTTTCACTACTTATTGTATAGCCTGTTAATAGGAGATCTGCTGACTTTATAGGAAAGCTAAAAGTAGATGACACTGCAGCTAATTAACAAGAGACCAAGATGTATATTTAATATTTGTATCCATTAGACAAGTCATGTTTTCTTAGATAACTGAAGAGTCTTTGATTACATCTTGGGTCCATGAAAATGGCCATCTCCATCGTCCTCAATGCGGGGAAATGTTACAATTTATAAATATGGTCATCATACAGCAATGACTTCTGGAACTGAATCAGTATCAGGGAGATTGTCAAACATTTCAGGGAGTCAAGGAGATCACCCCTTTTTCAGGAGTCTCTCTGATAATCAAGGAGAGTTGGCAACTGAAGTAATAGGACAGTAAAGGCGTGTTCAGGGCCCTCTACACTATCCAGACTTCCGATGCATCCTCACGTAAAATGGTAAGGTAGGAGTTTGGTGGCGCATGCGTAGATACCAATTTTCTATGTTTTTCTTTAGTCTCAGCCTATGTTGGTAGGGGGCGTGTGTCCACGGTTAGAACGGCCCTATTTTGATAGGGCTGTTTCCTCCCAGCCAGTTTGGAACTGGCTGAAGTTTTTGATTGCATATGCCTCGAGGAGGTAATGCAATCGATCCATGGAGCACCAAGCTTTCGGTGCTCCGAAAAGTAATTAAAAATAGTCCCCCACTCCTTCCCCTAATTCTTACCCTAACCCTCCCCTCTCACTACCCTAACCCTCCTTTCCTGGCAGCCTGACCCTAACCCTCCCTTCCTTGCAGCCTGAACCTAACCCATCATCTCCCACAGCCTGACCTTAATTGTCTCTTCCCTGTAGCCTGACCCTGACCCTGACCCTCCATCTCCTGCAGCCTGACCCTAACCCTCCCTACCCTGCACAGAGAGGTTACTCACCTTTCCCTCGGTGCAGCGGCGGCAAAGGGATATCGGCGGCGGCAGATCGGCATACTCACCCATTCTGAAAAAAAAAATTAGAAATTGAGAAAGGGAAGTTTCGGATGTCCCTATTTCGGAAATAGGACTTTCTAATCGGGGACCACAACTGGTTGGTAGGTTGGTTTGGAATAAAAAACATTTAAAGGGCCCTTATATATAGCAATGCGTAGCTTTTCTCTGTTTCTATGTGTCATGCAGTAAACCTGTGGCAATCCATTGAACTTGTCAGCTGATATTACCAGCTGAAGACATTTCTCATGTCCTATGAGTAAGCTTGGTGCAATAAATGATTCATCCGCTACACAATCATTGCCTGAGTTTTCACTTGTGATATAGATCATTGTTTCCCCTGTGGCCAGATATGTGCTGATCCCAAAGAATTTATTGCAAGGGTTACAGTCTTCACCTTGACTTCGTCTCTGCAGTATTATAAATGATTACGGTTATTGGCATTTCTTTTAGTAGAATCAAACAATCAATAGATATTCTCATAATCCTATTCTTCTCCAGGCATCAGAAGCATTGCCCTTTTTCCAGGTATCCATTCAAGTTCCATAGAATTATTGAATTATATTTTGGTACTGTAAATATTAACGTGGAATATTAAATATATTTCCCATGCTTTCCAAACAAGTAGTGTTATATTAAAAACTACAGCTCCCGTTTCTGCTTTGCTGATTATCTTATCGTCTGATTAAAAAGAAGTAAAAGAAAGATATTACAGGAGCTTCTTTGCAAAATACACCTTAATGCACAATATGCTACTAATGAGCTGTTATTATTCATCAGCCACTATTCTAAAAACGTTGCTCATAGCAACCAGCCAGCATTTACTTTTGATCAATTTAATGCAAGTGACGATCTGACAACTTGTCAAATCTGTAGTAATGATTCTATCCCTGACCTGCAGCACAATGTCCCCGTACACACTGCTCTCTATTTTCCTGTGCTTCGTTAAGAAATGGTTTCCATAAATCTTTGCTGCAATTATATGCACGCCCACAAAGGCGGCCCTATGCCGAAAGATGAATGGGAACTGTTTCAGTGAAGATAGTGTGTCAGTACACACTGAAGTTTTCCACAGACATTAGAATATCATTGAATGTCAGGCTTGCCAACTTCCCTCTGGCATTTAATAAATATAATGAAACGCTGGCCTGCTCTGAAAAGAACAGGCTGGTGCAGACCACTACGTAACTGTTAATCTGGACCTAAGTTGGTAAATAGAGCCCTATCTAACAGAATTAGATAATGATTTGTGCCATCAGTCAGTTACTAGAAGGTATCTTGGAAGTGAATAAATATTTGCTAAGCTAAACACCTTTATAAATCATACCCATCAAGCTGAGAACATATTGACATTGTACAGCACTCAAGGGCATGATATGATCCTAATGAGCAAAACTCTGCCATGGTTCATTCCATTTTATGTACTGTATTACATGGATTATGTATTATATAAAAGTATGTGTGAAGTGATATAAG
>WWET01000441.1:319861-336422 GCA_011038615.1 Limnodynastes dumerilii | reverse complement strand
CTGGAATCAAGTCGGACTTGATTCCAGTGTAATCTTTATTGTTTTTTTCAAATCCTGTGAGTGCCGCTTGATCTTTGTATTCTATTTATTTCCTGCCTATTGAGGTAAGGTAAGAACAGGGTTGACGACTCTCTCGGAAAGTCCGGGAGACTCCCGAAATTCGGGCAGTACTCCCGGTATCCCGGGAGAGCCAGCAAATCTCCCGCAAGTGACTTGAGGCCCGTGGTTTCACTGAAACCACAGCCTCAAGTCCTGCCCCCCTGCCTAGCAACACTAGTATACGCAATTTGCGGCATCAAGACCCGTCCCGACCCCTATTTAAAGTTAAAACGGGTCAGTATGAGCCAGCGGGCGGAGCCTAATGACGCGATTTGCATAACCCGCGTCATTAAGCCCCCCCCCTGCATGCGGCGCTAGCTTCTCTCCAGGATCTCCCAGAGGGAAGCTGCCAAAAGTCGGCAACCATGGGTAAGAAGGCACCCCAGGTCACTATTTGGATTTTGATCCTGATTTAGGAGAGTGCCAAGGACTGGCAGCTATATATATATATATATATAGCATGTCTAGCTCTCATCCTGCTTACTTTCTTTTCTAACTGAGCTGGTGATGGCTACTTCTGGATCACCAGCGGCTTGGAATCACTACTGATTGATACATATTATTGCTTGTCAAGGGAATCACCCTTTGGAAATGGTGATCTTTCAGACAGCTATACGGATAAAGCTGGGGTCTTCTGTGTTTGTTACATTTCAGGCACCTATGTTTCCTAAGTCAATGTAAGTCCGGCCAGCGTAGTTCTGTTGCACTCCCCCGACACTCCCCCTGTGGATGGCGTAATTACACACTGTTACGCCGGCTGAAGGCTACCTTAACTTCAGCCGGCATAACAGTGGGTAATTATGCCGGCCACATGTTCGTAAGTCCCTAACCCAGCCCTCCCTTCCTAATTTCCCTCCCTCCCTATGGGGCTGCACGCCCCTTCATCCGTAACTGCGCTGTAGTTACGGACTCCCGATCCAGGGCACCCAGAAAAATGGATTACGCCGGGCAACCTCTGCCCAACACATGCGCAAAATGGCAGAAATGCCGATCTTACGCAGCCGTCCACCGTAACTACAGCGGGCGGCGTAGTTCTGTATTAGACCCTAAGGGCCTGATCCAGACCTACGCTCGCAAGCGATCGTACGCTGGACGTAAGCTTAAAATCGGCAGAAAAAACGCACTGCGCATGTGCAGAGTGACAACTTCCGGTCATACCAAAGACCTTTTCGTAGCGGCGATTCAGGCGTCCGTACTCTTTGCGTTTTTTCCGACGACGGGGCGTGTTTATATTACGAAGTTAGTACGGATGCTGGAGTTAGGGAATGTAGGCGGGGGGAGCCATTTAAATTGTACAGTATGGGCGTGCTTAGTCCGATACGATCAGCACATTGCTACGAAAATTCGTACTGACGCCGGGAAAAGTTAGGGCAAGGTTCAGCCGGCGTACGGAGGTAAAGGTAAGGGGAGTGTCATGGGAGTGAAAGTTTTTACGCTGAAGCGGTAACACGCTCCGCTCTCATGTGTAGGTCTGGATCAGGCCCTAAGTCACTTAGCAGTCAAAGGGCCAAAATAATATTTGTTTTCTACGTATTTGGGATCTCTAAAAGCAGATCTTTGACTTTTCTATTGGTCGCTTTGACACTTATAAAGGGGCTCAATTTTTCAAATGCAGCACATATTTTCCTATATCCTCGTAAATATTTTGTTTCGTAAAAAAAAAATTGCTCAGTTTACACAAATGAAAATGACTGAAGTTTTCTGCTTTGATCTTGTTTCAGAACATATAAAGCTAGTGGCAATCGTGTGGATATCTTTAGGTGATGAGCAATATTTTACTAAATATAGACAAAATCTAGAATATTATATAGCTTACAATTATTATTATTTTGGCAATACATTCATATGGAAATGTAGGATTCCATCTTTGTATTTCGGTTTTCCTGCTGTGGGGCACATGTCAAAGTCACAATACTGAAAATATTGCTGATTAATTCATTACTGTGGCTTCTATTTTATAAGATGCTGCAGCTGAATATATTTATTTATTAACAGGTTTTTATATAGCTCTATCAGATTATGTAGAGCTTTTCAGAGAATAGTTCACATTCACATCAGTCCCTGTCCCATTGGAGCTACATTTTAAGTTCCCTAACACATACACACACACGCACAGAGACAAGGGGGTATATTTACAGAAGGCGATTTTTCCCAACGATTTCAATTCGTTGGAAGTTTCTGTGATTTACAGGCGATTTGCAGCGTGAATTCACCAAATTCACTAAGCTGCGAGTTGTCTGCAAATTTTTTTAAACCCCCGTGAGAGGCGGTTCTTTTGCAATGGGTAAATCAATTAATCAATTAATTAATTGAATCAATTAATTAATGATGACGTCAGAAACACTAGAGCCCCTAGTGTAACTGACGTCATCATTAATATAAAAGGCTGCCCCCTAGAGACCGAATGGTCAGCAGGTGCGCCACGGAAGAAGAAGCAGGAGCCTGTCCACGTGTCAAGTACCAAAGAGGACGCAGAGCGGACCAGAACACTGTGGATGCCACTTCTATCAACCGGAGGACAGTCTCCAAGCAACTGGAGAAGATTCAACTCATCAAGCAAGTCTTCCCAAGAACGATGACAGCAAACGGTGAGTGACAATTTGTATAATTTTTTTACACCACACAGTACATTGCGATACATTTAGTATAGGACACGGTGGCCACCGGAGGTAAATGCACACAGGGGGAATTATTAGTCAGGTAAAATGTTTATTTCACATAGACACTTATAGTAATGTATAACTGTATGTTTTGTGCAGACTTTTTTTTTTTTACACGCACCACACACAGCACAGCATGGTTAGAAGTCTTACCATGCTGACACTGATATTACTACAAGGCTAAGCAATGCTTAGCCTTGTAGTTCTATCAGCACAGCATGGCTAAGGCTTTCAAACATGCTGCGCTTGGATTTTACACACAGAAAAACACATTTCAAATAGCTTGACGTGTTTTTCAGGCTCAGTGTGAGGCGCTTTCATTGAAAGAGCCCAACACAGCCTGCAAGTTGTTTTTCAGTGATTTGCCGGCGAGCTAAAGGCGATTTAAACAAATCGCCTTTAGTGAATGTTTTGAATGCCAAACATCTGCACGAATTTTGTCCCGTAATATTTGGCGAGTTGAATTTGCTAAAGCCAAAACTCACAGGACTTTGCCTTTAGTGAATACAGTGATGGCCAAATTGCCTCCAAACTCACGGGAGTTGAGGTGATTTGGCCAAAATCGCCTTTTGTAAATATACCCCTAGGGCCAGATTTACTAAGCTGCGGGATAGGAAAAGTGGAGATGTTGTCCATAGCAATCAATCAGATTCTAGCTCTCACTTTCCTGTTACATACTAGATAGCTAGAATCTGATTGGTTGCTATGGGCAACATCTTCACTTTTCCTGTCCCGCAGCTAATTTATTCAGCCATTAAACCTACCAGCATGTTTTTTCAGTGTAGGGGAAACCGAAGCATCCGGTGGAAAACCACGCAGACACAGGGAGAACATACAAACTCCACACAGATAAGGACCATTCTGTGCTGTATTTTCAGATTAATTAAAATTTCCATGAGCAATGTGGCAGGAAAGAATATTTACATGGTAAAATAATAGGTGTATTTCATTTCACATAAATTAGTGACTTTATCTAGACACTATTTTATGTTATGTATTTTATGAAGTATAATATGTAACATTAGCATTTACTGATAAATGTGGCAACCCACACAGCTGTGCTACATAAGTACAGTACAGTAAGTAAGATGTAATGACCATTTGGCCCACGATAACTATTTTACAGAATATGATGAATTCCGGGTTATAACTTAATTCAAGTGAAATTACTGTGCTGAATTATTTAACATCTCTGACTTACTGTATGAATACATTCCTTATTAAGTTCAGAGCAAGTTCTTTATATAGCTCAGCACATTCAATTGAAATTCTATGATTTTATTTCTGTCCCTAATCACTGCTTTATTATTAGACACGGCAATTTGTAAATGACACATTAAATATTTCACTAAAAAGTATTCATAACCTGATTTCAGTTTCTACTAATGCAATCTGTGCACTCACTGGATGGTGGGGGATGGGGTGCTAGTCTTTTCCCTATATGCAGAAGTTTTGGCATCTTTGAGTAGACAAACCTTCTCAGAAGTGTGCTCTTTGTATTGTGTGGCTGTCACAAGTGTGCAGTTCCGCGGCAACCCCGCCCCCATGTGATGTCATGGATGATGTCACGTAGAGGGCGATTGCAGAGGAATTGCCCTGGGCCCCAAATATCTGGCAGAAAAAAGAAACAATTTACTAATACCCCTTTCACATCACCATGAAATACCCGGGATTTTCGCCAAAAACCCGGGTCTCGGCAAAATCCCGGGTATTTCATGGAGATACTGTTATGTATAGTGATAATGGTGATTATATACTGTTATGTATAGTGATAATGGTGATTATATACTGTTATGTATAGTGATAATGGTGATTATATACTGTTATGTATAGTGATAATGGTGATTATATACTGTTATGTATAGTGATAATGGTGATTATATACTGTTATGTATAGTGATAATGGTGATTATATACTGTTATGTATAGTGATAATGGTGATTATATACTGTTATGTATAGTGATAATGGTGATTATATACTGTTATGTATAGTGATAATGGTGATTATATACTGTTATGTATAGTGATAATGGTGATTATATACTGTTATGTATAGTGATAATGGTGATTATATACTGTTATGTATAGTGATAATGGTGATTATATACTGTTATGTATAGTGATAATGGTGATTATATACTGTTATGTATAGTGATAATGGTGATTATATACTGTTATGTATAGTGATAATGGTGATTATATACTGTTATGTATAGTGATAATGGTGATTATATACTGTTATGTATAGTGATAATGGTGATTATATACTGTTATGTATAGTGATAATGGTGATTATATACTGTTATGTATAGTGATAATGGTGATTATATACTGTTATGTATAGTGATAATGGTGATTATATACTGTTATGTATAGTGATAATGGTGATTATATACTGTTATGTATAGTGATAATGGTGATTATATACTGTTATGTATAGTGATAATGGTGATTATATACTGTTATGTATAGTGATAATGGTGATTATATACTGTTATGTATAGTGATAATGGTGATTATATACTGTTATGTATAGTGATAATGGTGATTATATACTGTTATGTATAGTGATAATGGTGATTATATACTGTTATGTATAGTGATAATGGTGATTATATACTGTTATGTATAGTGATAATGGTGATTATATACTGTTATGTATAGTGATAATGGTGATTATATACTGTTATGTATAGTGATAATGGTGATTATATACTGTTATGTATAGTGATAATGGTGATTATATACTGTTATGTATAGTGATAATGGTGATTATATACTGTTATGTATAGTGATAATGGTGATTATATACTGTTATGTATAGTGATAATGGTGATTATATACTGTTATGTATAGTGATAATGGTGATTATATACTGTTATGTATAGTGATAATGGTGATTATATACTGTTATGTATAGTGATAATGGTGATTATATACTGTTATGTATAGTGATAATGGTGATTATATACTGTTATGTATAGTGATAATGGTGATTATATACTGTTATGTATAGTGATAATGGTGATTATATACTGTTATGTATAGTGATAATGGTGATTATATACTGTTATGTATAGTGATAATGGTGATTATATACTGTTATGTATAGTGATAATGGTGATTATATACTGTTATGTATAGTGATAATGGTGATTATATACTGTTATGTATAGTGATAATGGTGATTATATACTGTTATGTATAGTGATAATGGTGATTATATACTGTTATGTATAGTGATAATGGTGATTATATACTGTTATGTATAGTGATAATGGTGATTATATACTGTTATGTATAGTGATAATGGTGATTATATACTGTTATGTATAGTGATAATGGTGATTATATACTGTTATGTATAGTGATAATGGTGATTATATACTGTTATGTATAGTGATAATGGTGATTATATACTGTTATGTATAGTGATAATGGTGATTATATACTGTTATGTATAGTGATAATGGTGATTATATACTGTTATGTATAGTGATAATGGTGATTATATACTGTTATGTATAGTGATAATGGTGATTATATACTGTTATGTATAGTGATAATGGTGATTATATACTGTTATGTATAGTGATAATGGTGATTATATACTGTTATGTATAGTGATAATGGTGATTATATACTGTTATGTATAGTGATAATGGTGATTATATACTGTTATGTATAGTGATAATGGTGATTATACGCTGGTATGTATAGTGATAATGGTGATTATACTGTTATGTATAGTGATGATGGTGATTATACACTGTTATGTATTATATTTATATTATATTTATATTATATTTATGTTTTATTTATGTTATATTTATATATATTATATTTATAATATAAATAAAAATATAGCAGTCTCTGTTATGTAGTCAAAAAGATATTGCTGTGATAATTGTATCAAGTGCTCTCTGTTGTTGGAGTTGGTATATGTAGTTTGCAGATGGCATATGGTGGTAGTATCTCTAGTTGTAGTATTATCCAATTTGGAGATATGTGGATATATATATAGTCAATAGGTAAATATTAATATTGACTGAATGAGGGGCTAATTTTTTGCTTAGAAAGCTGTTATTGGATTCTCCATTTAAAATACATTTTGACATTGTTTTTTGTAATGCTATTGGAGATTTTTTATGCCTTTTATTGTTTTCTAATTCCTTAGATCCGCAGACGTAGACCAACTCCTGCTACCCTCGTCCTGAGCAGTGACCAATCCTCTCCCGGTAAGTTTAATCGCAGTGTATATACCTTTGGTAATATATTGGTATATATAAGATATATAAAAAAAATAACATAGAGGCAGATCCAGAGATACTATTTTCCCCCAGTTTCTGTGCGCTCTCGTTGTCCGCTTTTGCACTCTGCACATGTGCATGCACACGCAACCCGGCAACCGTGCTTCCTGATTGGAGCCTATCACGGCTAATCTAGATTTAGCAGGTATGACATTTCCGAAACCTTCCTACAGATGCCTTGTACAGAGGCTTTCCCTCTTGATATGAATCAATTCAGATTTCTGTACATCTATGATGGCCTGGCTATAGGAAGTTGGCACAAGCCAGTGAAATTGGTTATGTTATGAATGCATAGATACGGCCCAGCAATTGTCGACTCCTTCTGCATCTGTTGCTCAGGAATCCAACTGCAGAGAAAGTGGATCTCTAAATCCAGCCTATAGATACTAGAATGAAAAAAATGGAGACCATTGATATGTAAATGGATTTGCCTCATTAATTGCTTGCTCTGGTGACAATTTTAATGTAGAAAAAGTTCTTGATGCTGAATTAAATGCTCACCAGTTTGAGTAGATACATAAATTGCGCACATTTGCACTGTGTATGTAAAAAGCATAGGGGCCAAAGCAGACGTGGGTGTATGTGGCACATGACTGGAGATATAGAACACATGATGGATACAGTATATAAAACACTTGTACATACGTGGCTCATGTCGACTGTGGAAACACACTTATTAGGCATTAGTAAAAAGACATGTTTTTAAATAGGGAATAGGAAATTCTCTTCTCTAACTAGTGGTTGCTGCCTACAACAAAGTTCTGTGATTAATAAGTGACTGGAAAACAAAGCAACTTTTGGGTTTCTAAACAGACTATGGCCAGGAATGTGACAGGAATGTGTGTGAGGTAAAAATTTATCTGATTCAGTATTGTTCCCCACACAGTCAAGACCAGTGTTTCTCTTAACACTTTCTAAGGGAGGTCAAGGAACACTATTTCTTAACTAAAAGGGCGTTTCATAGTAAAACATATAAAATTACATGCTTTAATAGGTGCATAAGCCTTAGAGGAATATATTTTTGTTGAGTTTAATGTTAAATGTACCCACTTTACAAAATTGGTCTTATAAAGACCATGAATTGGACTTAATAAGACTATTTATTTCAATCCTTTTATATTCAAGGATTCTTGAATAATATTATCTTGCAATTTAAATATATTACCCTTTGTGAATCAATACCTAAATAAAAAGTACTTGAATGGCAAGGTAGATAGATTGCCCATTATTCAGAAGATTTAGGATTGTTCTCCTTACAAGTGACTAATGAGGGTGACAGTAATGTTTGGTACTCACTGGAGGGTTATCTGACCATTACTGTGCAGATCACACAATAATTGTCATATACCTCTAACAGCTTACCAGTGTGTACTGTCCCACTATGCTGCAGAATTGTCAGAAACTGCATCGCAATGTGGGATTTGGGAGTTCCTAATTTTCAAAAAAAAAAACAACGATGTCTGCTTCTTTCTTCATAGTGTACTGTTAAGTACTGAATGATCCAGCGAGAATCCTTTCAGTGTGGACAGTACAAAGATCAGGCGCAAAATCGAGACTAATTATTGTATCAATGTTGGATAAAACCTAATGTATCCAGCTTAGCACAAAGGGTTAATACAAAGCAGCTGTTTCATTTAAAGGTTTTGTTTCACAATATATAATATATGTAACAATATTACCAGCAACTTAAAGTCCAGATGAGCATGTCGATAGATAGATAGATAGATAGATAGATAGATAGATAGATAGATAGATAGATACATGCATACACACTAACACGTTTTACTGACAGATCTGTGATTGTCTCCTCCCATATCCCTTTGCTCTAATTATCATGACCTCATAGACCTTATAGATTTAAATATGTAACCCCTCAAAGTTGTAGGTAGTGGCCCGGATTCACACTCCCGGACGTACTGTACATACATCCGTATATTACCGAGAATAACTATATCTATGCATCGTTTTGTTACATGGATTGCGTAGATGCGGTCTTTAAGATATATATGCAACTAAATGATATGTAGATTACATAAATGAGTTACTACGCATGCATAGTAGCTATTCTCAGTAATTTACGGATGTATGTACAGTACGTCCGGGAGTGTGAATCCGGGCCAGTATCTGCAGAATCATTGGACAGATGGTTGTAGTGCACACATCAGAAGTAGTTGATCTGTAAAATTAGGTGGTTTAGAAAATCAAATCAAATCAAACAATGTGATGTGCTTTGGAATGATAACACATGATTGTGGGAGCATACAAACTACTATGTTATCATTCCAAACACTTGCTTATCATGTGATCAGCTATAGTATTTACTCAGCTTTAGAGAAATGGGGAATACAATGATTAAATCTGGCCATAAACTAGAGCGATTATCGAAAACAGCATGAAATCCCTGAAAATCTTCACAATTTTTCCACTCACATTTTATTGCATTTGCTCATACACCTGCCAATAATTTTCATTTGACTAACATCACCAGCATTATATCTGCGAAGATTTCACGATTATCGTAAAATGCCCATACACTGTGTAATTTTACATTTTATCGTCTGCTTTGTCCCGATTTAAATCGAACAGGTCAAAAGATCGAAAAATCGTTCAAAAGGGGATCTCACACGATTATTGGATGATCGGCGTAAAAATTGTTATCATACATTTGAACGACAATTCGGCCGATAACATAGTAATTGCAAGATTGGGCTGATAATTGCTCTAGTGTATGGTCAGCTTTTGAAAATGTTCTCACCTTCTGTGTGGTTCAGTTGAATTGTGTCCACATTTTGTATACAAGAAGCTGTTATGACATCAAGGGCCAGATTTACTAAGCTGCGGGTTTGGAAAAGTGGAGATGTTGCCCATAGCAACCAATCAGATTCTAGCTGACATTCTCTAGTATGTAATAGGAAAGTGTGAGCTAGACTCTGATTGGTTGCTATGGGCAACATCTCCACTTTTCCAAACCCGCAGCTTAGTAAATCTGGCCCCAAGACTGTTATTTCCTGTTAGTTATTGTACAGTAAATGCATTCTTTCACTCTCTTTGTGCCCAACCAAACTTCCATATTGCCAGGAAATTCTGTACACAGTGCCATACCGTCACTTTTCACACTGATTTAATTGAAAAGCTATAAATCTCTATTCACTTTTATTATTTCTATATTTTCATACCACCACTTCTAAATGTCCATACCTCCACTAAATTTTCACTTCAACCACTGCTTGAAATAGAATATATAAGGTATCCCCTAATTGTCGTCAGTAAACAAGTGGGAGCTTATAGACAGAGAACTCTCTTACCATCAAGAAATTACATTCTTTACATTAAAGGTTTTGCAGATAAGTTCCTCCAATTCAGCTTGTAAAGTGGTAGTATATATCATTCCTATTAAACAGGCGACTAATACAAGGTAACAAAGAATTTTCTTGTGTCATATTGTGTCTTTTGCTAACTGTCCTTAGGCTGTCTCTATTAGTTACAAATCCATTTTCTGGTTGTTACATATCAGTGTATTCATTTAAATGTATTGATAACTGATATACAGAAACCTCCTTTAGCTGTAATCATTCAGTAAAATCTCTTTAAAAATTTAAAATAAACAATCATTCTTATATATTAACATATTATTTTATGTATTTGTGTCTGTCTATTAATTGATTAGATAATTATGATATCCATTTCTTTCTATAATTTTGTGATTTTCTATTATTAGATGGTAGTATAAAAAAATAAGAGTTTTTTTTTTCTTCTTACATCAGAGCTATTTTACAGATCTAAGCCTGATCCAGACTTAAGGTTGTTTTACGTATGCAAGCGTGCGCAGGTTATGCACCACTTAGGATAACACGCCCCCCGGTGGCACTCCCCTCGTACGCACGTAACTTAGCTGATTTACATGTTCAGAACCCTACCTTCACTTTTGCTTGCGTATCTCTGTGCGTATATATCGCCTTGTTGTATGTAAATGCCTGTCCCAGCCTTCCACCTCCCTCAATGCGTATAATCAACTTGTGTAGGAATGTCACGCCCTATTGTACCGAGTTACGATGCATCTGCAGCGTGCATACACAGTGTGTTCCCACAGCAAAATTTACGCATGCAGCATGCAATAATTAGCTGTCCTTATTAAGTCTGGATCAGGCCCCATCACATTTTCCCAGTAGTTTGTACATTGCTGCATTTATTAGCATGCAGAATGATATCAAATAATCATTAAACTTGCTGAGCAGAAGCATCTTCTAAGACACATTGCCGTCTAATCAATACCACATTTTTTCTATTCAGAGGATATTATTCCTTTAAAATGTCAGTGTCGGTGACTTCACAAGCCGCCGGGGATTTTCTCTACACGCAGAATAAATATACTCACTTGCTAACAGTTTATTGTTTTCTATGCAGCCAGTGTAAAACTACTGATGATAGCCACAGCAGCTGCAGCTATGTGTAAACAAAATAGATATGTATGTATGTATTTATTCTATTTATTATGATTTAGTTCCATGTTTTTATTTAACGCCATCATATTACGCAGTGTTTTGCAATTTTTACAATCATTATAACATGACTGGGTAGTAATAAACAGACAGGATAGGTAAGAGGGCCCAGCTCACAAGCTTACACTCTATAGGACATTGGGGATTGATGCATTAGGGCAAGTGCTATATATCAAGCAATGGACCAGCCAGATTGTATGGTAAAGGTGCTCAGTGCTCTGTATGATCCAATCACACAGCAGTGTTTGTAGCAGGACTGAGAATAATTTTAGTGGGTAATGAGAAAGTGTGTAATTTTGTGTAAATCATGTAAAAGAAAGGAAAATTAGGATAGCAAAATGGTTGTAAATAAGGTAAAGAAAGATTAAGAAGTAGGTTGAGCAATTTGTAAGCATGTATGAAGAGGTGAGTATTAAGGGAGCACTTAAAAGTTTGGAAAGTAGAGGATAATTTTAATAGGCAAAGAAGGATATTCTAGAGAGTGGAGAAGAAGATTTTGTTAGGTGTAGTAGACAGAGAGAGAGGGGCCCATCGATACTCATAGTATCCTTAATTCAGCATGGAGTCCCTCTTAGTACTTAAAACCAGTAACAAGGTGAAAAGGCTATGCTGTTCATAAAAATCGAGGATCAAGACGCATGTGGTCTTCCTCATTAAACATGCTGCAGAAATTGCTATGATTTAAATAACCTCCCATATGTAAAACTAGTCCTGTAAGTCAAATGCCAAAATATTTCCACTGACATAGGACTTCATTTATTAACAATAGTTTGATCTCTGCCACTATGTGTGCTCCAGATCACATCACTTCAATGCACATTACTTACAGCTGGGCTCAAATTTTTCTCAGCCATGATGCCCATTTTGCAACATGGTGGGAAATTTTAGGATGCAGCCCATTAATAACATTAAATAACATTAATAACATTAAAACTTTGTTTATTTACCTATTACAGCTGCTGGCTTCCTGCAGAGATCAGACAATGGAATTTATATCACCCATTCAATTCATAGGATGCCATACACTCTTTCTGTATGGCATTGAATTGGTCGTTCTGAAGGACATTGAATTGGTGACATCAGCTCCATTGTTTGATCTCTGCAGGAAGTCAGTAGCTGCTAATTGGTAAGTAAACAAAGGTTTAATGATTTCTGAAGCCCTATTCAGCTTTCCCCAGCTGGTGGGCCACCATAAAGGACTGAGTTTTCCCTGATTTTGGCAAAGGTTTAAGTAAACACAACTGTACCATACTACATCTCTGGTAGAGTTTTCCTTGTTTAGGATGTTATTTTCCCCCGGTAATCTCTGCAGCATTAAACTCCTTATCATCTAAGTTTACTTCCAGTTATGGTTATCAATGGGCTTCCTATTGCTGTGATGAATGGGGAAGGACATACTGAATAGAGAAAGCAGGGAAGAAAAAAATCAGAATTCTCCTGACACACTGACCTTTTAAGAAACAAAGGGCTCTCAGGGAAACTACAGTTCCAACTACAGAAAATCACTGAATTTTCTATCACTTGGGCTTATACAAACCATTGACATTAACATGGTTGAAAGTTATCTGCCAACACCAGATGGTTTACTATATTAGTACAATTTTTATTGTTTATGGTCAACAAAACTTGTGCGATTATAACCAAAAACAGTAATACTAAGTCTAACGCCCAACCCTATATCTAGCCATAACACCCCGAGGGTCAGGTGGATAAAGTAGGTAACCTTCTGAGGTTGGCAAGGATGTAAATGTCAAACTCTAACCATTTGAGGGTCATGTGGATGAAAGGTTAAGTGTCTAACTCTAAATCTCAGAGGGGTGTTGTGGATAGTGAGGTAAATGCCTAATCCTCTGAATGTGGTGTAAATAGTGAGGTAAGTGTATAAAGGTGTCATCCTAGTATACCGGAAGGGTTGACATTGTAGAGGAAATCAGTGCAAGGGTAGGTGGTGCACAATGTGAATCATGCTGTTGTTGACCTTTAGAGCCTGTACAATATGAAAATATGACCCTATTGAACCAGCAGTATCGACCTCCTGACCCTGTTAAAATGGGCAAATTCGACCATCTGATGTCAACCTAATGTCTGTTGCACTCTCTATCTGTGTTACTATATAGCTGGCAACCGTCAGGTCATAGTAAATGGATAAGAATATGTGTCTTTTAAGAGCAGTTCAGACGTGGAACCTAGTATGGCTCTGGATCCACACTGAGTAACTCAATCACATAACAGATAAGCACAATAAAGTTACTATTCCTCAGTTATCCAGCTGCATGTGGTGGATGTATGTACAAAATATATAGATAAAATGGGGAGGATGGTCTGTTGGCAACCGCTGGCAGTCTCCACTTTAGAAAGTGGCAATGGGGCTAATCCCGCAAAGATTTCCGTGTTGACAGGTAAGTGTTTTCACCTAACCCTCCATTTCCCGCAGCCTAACCCTCAATATGCCGCAGCCTAGCCCTAACCCTCAATATGCCGCAGCCTAGCCCTAATTTTCTCCATAAATGTCATACAGAGTATTATGTCTTTGATAAATCACACATTATTCATATCTATTAACTCTGTACTTTTTTTGTTCTGAGATTAAACACTGGAAAGCATTTTATTCTAACAATATCATCATTTCAGTCTATAAAATGTCTTCTGTGATTTATGTTCTTTTTTTGTAAATGAATCTTGATCATCATAAGCAAGCCATCTTTTACTATAGTCTTTCATTTTACACTCTGAAAATGTATTCAATTAATTACTCTCACTAACCAAAGACTGAATGGGTCTCATTATTAATTGAAGATGCTATTATTTAAAGTAGACATGAAATATGTCAGGAGCATTAATTAATCATTTCTTAGCAATTTTGCTAAACTCCCAGATTGTTGTATATCTGATCCCTTATCTAATTCTCTTTGCTTGTGCACATAGAACTCATATATTGCATAGCTTTATACGAATCTGTACAGTTACACTCTCTGGTAAGAGAGTGTAATTGTCGAAAATGGGACTTTCAGAAGTCCCATTTTCAGGACCTTTTTTTTGGTTAATGGGAGAGTATGCCGTTCGGCATACTTTACCCATTCACTTTTGCAATTACCGCTGTCCTTCAGCCGTCTGCGATATCCCTCTGCCGCACCTCCGCCGCTGCTCGCCGGACCAGGAACAGGTGAGAATCCTATCTGTGCGGGTTAGGGTTAGGGTCAGGCTGCTGGGTAGGGTGGTTTAGGGTCAGGCTGCAGGGGAGGGAGGGTTAGGGTCAGGCTGCCAGGAAAGGAGGGTTAGGGTTAGGGAAGTGAGAGGGGAGGGTTATGGTTAGAATTAGGGAAGGGACTATTTTTACTTACAATTTAGCTGAACGGAGCTTTCGGAGCTCTGTGGATTGATTGCTATACCTCATTGAGGTCGCATCTAACTGGGGAGGAATGGTCGATTCAAAAATCGGCCATTCAGACTGGAGCGCCACACCCGAATCTGTAAATTAGAGGTAAGATAGGAAACTTCAACTCTCAACTACAATTCAGTTATCACTGTTTAAATTTTCCCTCCTATGAAAGTTAACATGTCTTTGCTCAGGTCAACACTTGCAGCTATTTTTTTGATTACTCTCAAATTTTGGATCAGCGCCTATATATTTTCAGAATTCAGCTATAGATATGCGTTTTGAAAATAGACCTCATGCCTTGTATCGTGAAAGGGTTCCAGGCCTGCTTCAGCAATGCAGAGTTCACACAAACCACTAGTAACCAAGGGCCTGATCCAGACTTAATAACGCCAGACGTTGTGGCGTGTGTAACCATGTGGCATGTGTAAGTCAGGCTGTGGGTGCGCACTGTGCATGTGCGTGTCAGATGTTACGCATCGGATCACTGATCATATGGATCTTGTTTATGTATGATCAGATATCCATATGATAGGGCGTGACATCACTACGCATGGCAGCATATACGCATTGTAGCAATTAAATTGATCAGTACAGGCTGGGTTAGGCACTTACGCATGACAAGGCATTACGCACAACCAGAGATACGCAAGGAAAAGTTAAGGCTGGGTTCTGAACACGTAAGTCAGCTAAGTTATGTAAGTGAGAGGGGAGTGCGTTATACTTAGTAGTGCGTAACTCAGGTAAACTTGTGTACATAAGTCTGGATCAGGCCCCAAGTTACAGGTCTACACTACAGCACAGTCACACTTTAAGGTGAATGGACATAGCAATAAGAACAACCTTGCACACCCTTTGCTGTCTTTAGCAGGCTTCTAGTGAGAGCGGAGTTCCTATGATAGTGTCCATGGGAAAATCTGAATTATGCAGCATAGGAAAGGACTTATTCTTGCCTAATGTAAAATAAATCAGCAGGATTAAGATAAGACTGAAATACTGTATACAACAGGGAGAGGATCAATGACCAGCAATATGTATAGGAACAATGTGAATGCACCTGTGTCTCTGGCATCTAATGGCAAACAAGTGTGATTACTGCTGGGAATTAATCATGACTAATTGTTGGGATTTATTACAGGACGTCAGCCAATCAAATCTGGCTGTCAGCTTTGGTGCACCTGTGGCAGCTCTAGATGCAGGCAGCCATTCACAATGCTCTAGCTCTTAAGAGGTCAAGTAATCCTCTTACATTTACTAATGTTTAATATATTTAGTACAGAACTTTAAACAAATGTGTTTCTTCCTGGACTCACATGTTTGCATGTCTGATCACTAAGCCTGGGAAATGACTTCACACGTACACTGCTGTCAGATATTTTGAAGGCTTTATCAGAAGCACTAGTGAGATTTCTGAGACAGCTGTGCATTCAGCAGTTGAATTATGGGGTAAAATGAAAGACGTAATTCCTTAAGATACAGGATAGAGCCAGGAGAAGATAAAATGCAGCAGCAGAAGAATGCTCCACTAATTGCCACTAATTGCAGGATCATTTGTAGGTATTGATTGAATGATTAAACCAAAATGGGACTTAGGTGTATATATATATATATATATA
>WWET01000441.1:275547-318947 GCA_011038615.1 Limnodynastes dumerilii | reverse complement strand
ATATACGCACAGACACATCATGTACTGCAATATCATAGAGAATACTTCCATAATTGCAATATATAATCAAAGCTGTACGTTATTTCTCTTCTATGTGCTAACTTAGTCAGTATTCCCCAACATGAAATATAAAAGTGTATTCAGTTACACCCCTGCATTTATTTATTTACAGTTTTTTATATGACGCCTATTACAAAGCTCTTTACATTGTTTAATCAACCATTCACATTAGTCTGTGCTCTACTGGAACTTACAGTCTAAGGGCTGGTTCCAGACTAGAGTTTTCCTTACGCATGGAGGTCCGGAAGTCCGCACAGAAGATGTGAGTGAACTCCCCTGTGCAGCAGTTAAGCTGTCATAACCCTTCCTTAAGTCTCACGTGCGGATCAGACAACACTTTATAAATTAAATGTTGCCCCCTGTCCACCTTGTGGAGCTTTGGTGGGTGAAGGGGATGGTCCACTTTGGCGTCATGATCTGCTAGTGTAAAGAATTTTATTCAGAATGCTAGGAGATCACCATCGTAACATCAGGTACAGGCTTGAGCAGATGTTATAGTAGGCTTACGAATGCAAGAGGCTAGCGTTAGTAGCCTAATGTACAGAGGTCTGGATCCAGCTCTAAGTTCTGTAACAGACACACACAGACTATTTTACTATTTTATTTCAGTAGCCAATTAACCTGGAGCTTGTGTAAGGTAATGAACCACCACGTTGCATTAGTCAGTTCAAGTTACTCCTGTTTTTTGTGTCTGCTCTCTTAATTAAGCAGACACTATTACAAGGGCATGCTCTGCCTTAAAGTACTAGGTGGCACACCATGCTAAGGGGTAATAGGTAGCTGCGGCAGCCATGTTAATTATGATTATTTTTAAAACATGGGTTTTTTACAGAGGGTGAGTGCCGATTTCTATGAGATCGACACTCACCCCTCCTCTTTTACCTGTGGCGATTTTTACTTCCATTCTACAGCGAGTTTACAACTTGCAGTTTAGTAAATCTGAGATTTGTATCTCATACATAGGAAAAATCGCCACAGATAGATCGGCGATTTTGCAAAAAACACATCTATGACGATTTGCTAGACAAACTCACCTTTAGTAAATCTGAGATTTCAAAATCGCCACTAAAAAATAGCAAACAGTGGCGATTTTGGCAATCTCGACCTTAGTAAATCTAGCCCTTAGTGTTTTTGAATATAGTATACACACAGTAATAAAAACTGGGTTGCAGTGTGTAACATATTTCATGAATTGGGAGCCAGATATTGGATCACCATGAATACCGCAGGACTCTTTCCTGCCTATGTACAGTATAATGGAGGACAGCATTATGGCACTGCAGTACCTTCACACATTTCTGATTGCTGCAACAATAAGGACAATTTTCTATTATATCTGAATTTACAGTACAACTGGAATTTGTTTGTCTGAACACAATATTATATTCCGATCTATTTATTTGGTTTTTTTTGGCAAACACGAACGATCCTATTAGACGTTGTCACAGTAAAATTGCATATATTGTTACTATAGGAATATGATGGATACATCTCCCTTTCTTTGGCACATTATGTTGCTACTTGGATAGACTTATCTACCCCAGAGCCTTGATGCCTCTGTTGTCGTGATGGGCATATTATACTTGGCATCTTACCACTGCAGATGGAGCTTTGTATTCAGGGAAAAGTGAAATTTCTCCTATAAAGAGATTAAACTAATCACAGTCTAATATCCCTTAGATAAAGCTCACACCAACTGCTCCAGACCTTTTTGCCTTTTATTGTGTTGCAGTGTTTCAGTAATATGGACTTTTCCCAAGACGCAGAGTAAATCCCCAATGAGATTACAATATAATGCAGACTTCATGTAACTACATAAAATAAGTTATATAGAGGAGTGAGAGGGAAAGAAACAAGCTTCAATTGTCTTAAAATGACAGTGATATCATAGCAGCTATCTTTTGTACTAACTATTTGCTGACTGTGGGGATCCTACTGAACAACAGTTACAATTATTTGGGAGTGTATCATAGGTTGTATGTAACAAACCTCCCGTTTTCCATTCCCTCAGCTTAGTAAATCTGACCCCTTGTGTTCTAAAATGACTGTGCAATCGTAGGTTTGTAGTTAGTTGCATTTATGGGTAAAGGCATTTCTTGTCTGCATTTGTCTATTCTCTATACCTAATATAATTATTTACGGAAAGCATAGGCAACATTTGGATCTCTAGATGTTGTGAAACTACAAGTCCCATCAAGCTTTGTGAGGATTCAGCTATACTTTAGGAATAAGTGTATGAATGGGGCTTCTGTCTTAGTTCTTCACCATAGCATTATATAGTATTTGCAACTTTATTGATATGTACAACACTTGATTACATAATTTCCTTTATTTATTTCATCAACAGAAATAGATGAAGAACGGATTCCAAACCATTTGCAGAAGGTATGTTATTAAACATAAGATAGTGTCAGTACATTGTAAGATGATATTAACCCTGGGGTCTAATCTTCAGTTACATTATCTTATGTGAAATAAAATAATTGCATGCTGTATTTTTCTGTGAGCCTGATATCCCTCAATGTGCAGAGCTTGTTGCTTGACGACAGTACCCTAGAGAATAGAAGTGTATGGAGTGATTTGTTTGCTGCACAGGATAGAATTACCGTTTACTGATTTACGTTTTTCTGAGTTTTTGGATTTGACATAAGAGATGAGCTCATGAGAATTGCTCCAACGCTGAAAAATAGAATTATCCTTGTACATGATCTTATGTTCAACCTCCAGCTGTTTCAAAATGGTAAATATGACGATTTCAAAGTAAAATTAACATATGTGATAAATATTTAGCAATAGAATTGGATTGTTCTAACGACTTCTGTGGATGTAGCTGAGGCAGCTGGTTAGACTTTTGATGACCTCTATACAATACAAAGCATTCAAGTGATCACAACCTGATACAGAGTGCATTGTAGTAACCACCACTCAATACAGAGAGCATCTTGGTGACCACCATCCAAAACAGAGATCATCCAAGCAACCACCATCCAATACAGAGAGTATCCTGGTGGCCATCAAACAATACAGGCCCTGATTCACAGTTAAGTAAGACTGACAACTTCTGTATATTATTTACTGCACATGTGAAGTACCATTATTTCTGTAGTGGAATGCAGCCAACCAATGCTTAACTTCGAAGGATCGAAGCCTCTCGCACAGGGGATGTGCCCACCCCCCGTGTGTAGGAGAAGTGCATGGGGATGGGCAAATGCATTCAAACTGTAGAGTAAGAGCTTGGCTAAGCCCTTAAGTATGATTTAGTATCCCGCACAGAAACCCTTAGGGCAGGGATCCTGCATGCGGATTCACTATGTGCACTCTCCCTACTCTCCTACTCGGGCCTCTGAATCTCAAAATCCCTATGATAGCCTCTGCAGCACAGGCTACCATATGGAAACCATTCTTAAATGTGAATACGGAGCACAGAGAGCGTTATAGTGACCATTCAATACAGAGAATATCCTAGTGAAGTTCCATGCATATTTTTCCGTGAAGTTCCATGCGTATTTTTACAATCCGATGAACTGCACATGTGTAGTAACTAAATTAACGCAATCTACGTTGATTTTACTCACAGAAGTCCAGTAGGCACGGACTTGTGAATCGCACGTGGGAAGATCCGTATGGAGGGGCGTGTTTATAATCCATCCAGAGCAAGATCCATGTAAGTGGGTGGGGGGAGGCATTTAAATGACCATTTAAGGGTGCGGTGAGGGCGTGGTTAGTTAGATACGCACGTACGGAAATACACACTTAAAGATAAGGGTGGGTCGAGGAACTCAGAAGTCACCGTCAACCTGTCCGTGTGAGGGGAGTGTCATGGGTGTTGCCTTGCACCGGCCGTGCATATATTTGCATACTTTAAAGAAAACGGACCTTTGAATATTCCCCACCGAGTGCATCCTAGTGACCACCACTCAATACAGAGTGCATCCTAGTGACCACCACTCAATACAGAGAGCATCTTAGTGACCACCACTCAATACAGATAGAATATTACTGACCTCTTAACAATACAGAAATCTTCCTAGTGACCATCTTCCAATACACACAGCATCTTAGTGCTCATCACCTAATAGCAAGAGCACTATGTGCAGTCTGTCCCTGGATACTGGTGACTGTTCTGTGCTGCTGAATGGGACATGATAGTAAATGATACTGGGCCGTATTCAGAGATCCGTCCGAGAAAAGTATGCAATTATACGCACGGACGTAGCAAGGAAACACCCCTGACACTCCCCTCACACGGATGGGTTTTCTGTGACTTACGAGTGCCTCGACTTGCCTTATCTTTACGTGGGCATTTCCGTGCGTCGAGTAGTTCCGTACGTGCTTATCTAACTAACCGCGCCCACACCTCGCCGACACTCCTTCATTAAAATGCCTCCCCGCCCATTTTTATTTAAATTCTCAGGTGCGTATTTTTACGTGGGAGATCCGTGCATATTTACCCGCGTGCGATTTACAAGTCCGTCCGCGAGGCACTTCCTAAAAATACGCACGGAAATCGCAGTGAAAACGGATCTCTGAATACGGTCCACTGTATATATAGCATATATCAATTATTTTATTTTGTATTTATTGTTGTTGTTGTTTGGATGTCAAAGTCTTTCTGTATGACACCCATTACTTTTGATATTAAGGTAAATTCATAAATTAACGGACACCTAAATTTATATTTTAAAGTTTTATATTTATATTTAATGTATATTTTGTATAGTCGGTCAGTATCTTGTGGTTTTGCAGCTACAGTCACAAGGGGAGACGCCTCTAATTTCTTCTTCCTTCTGAATATAGCAGTTGCAGGCAGGTAACCGTGGAGACCCAGGAGCCAAGGACCTCTGCAAATGTTATTGTAAAGGTTTAACAAAACAGTAGAAAAAGTGAATACTGGTGCTTGAGGTAGATGGATGATGAATTTAAAGCACGCATGTGTTCCTATTGATTACACTGCTTGCTAATAACAGCTGCCTCCTTTCTATAAATGGCATAATGATTAATTCCTAAACCACAGATAAACTGGGAATGTCAATGTGATATCTGACAGCATGGTCATTTTTGTCTCTTACAGTCTACACTATCTATGTCCCCACATCAGAGGAAAAAAGTATCCCGCACAACACCCACTATGAAAGGTACTAATTCAACGACTTCCTGCTGAAGGCTTGTGTGCGTCTGGAGTGTGTGTGTTTCTATACATCTACCGGTGGTGCATTATTGTAGATGCTTCTAATAAATATTAATGCAATGTAACTTAAAATAAGTAGATGTAGTGAAATTTCCATTAAGAATGCTAAATATAATAAATTAGTTGCAGAAAATATGGTAAACTATTCCATGAAAAATGAACTATTGTGAAAAGGTCTGACCTGATAATACCAATTATAGGTTATCCCCTGAAAGCAGAACAAGATTCATGCCTCAAAAGAAAATAGAAAAAGTGCAATGTACTATTCTGCTTTCATTAGTAGCAGAAAGAGGGAAGTAGTGATGCCCCTTTATAAATCATTGGTACGCCCTCACCTAGAATAATGTGTTCAGTTCTGGAGGCCATATCTCCAGAAAGACATAAATACATTAGAGACTGTGCAAAGAAGAGCAACTAAAATGGTCCATGGCCTCTGTAACAAATCATACCAAGAAAGGCTAGAGGAACTAAACATGTATAGCTTGGAACAGAGAAGGGAGAGGGGGACATGATAGCAACCTTCAAATACATCAAGGGTTGTGACCAGCTAGAGGAGGGTACCATTTTTCAAAAGAAAAGGTGTAATAGAACACGAGGGCATGGATATAAACTGGAGGGTGGTAGATTCAAAGGAAATGTGCGATGCAGAGGAAATGTACGGAAAAATTACTTCACTGAAAGGGTGATAGATAAGTGGAATAGTCTCCCATCTGATGTGGTTGAGGCCAATACAGTAGAACAGTTTAAACATGCTTGGGATAAACATAAGGGTATCCTAAATTGTAAACTAAATTGCGGGTAAATAGGGTCTAGGGTCAGAATAGTTTTGAATAAACAAATGGCCAGACTGGATGGGCCTCTTATCTGCCGTCACTTTCTATGTTTCTATGTTTCATAAGGGGGAAAACCCAAAACAATCCATAGAGTAACTAAATTCAACAAAATAAGGGCCTGACAAGAGAGCTTACTTATACAGAAACAGTGCGACAGATACAGGAACTACTGTGTGTGCCTGCATTCCATTGTACTATATGTGCTGTATAAACAGATATTGCATGGTTGCCTACTTTTGAAAAATCATTTCAGGGAGAAAAGTAAAAAGCATAGGGGCGGTCCCTGTGTCACCAGGGGGGTGTTCCCTGAGTCCAAGGGGGGGATGAGGTGGTTGTCCCTGCGTTGTTGGGAGGGGGGGTGGTCCCTGCGTCGCCGGCGGAGCGGTCCCTGCATCGCCGGGGTTTGTGTATGGGTGTCCTGCAAAGTATCCAGCCCCCCTCAGTATTCCCAATGATGTGCCTCCAGCCCCCCTTGGTATTGCCAATCATGTGCCTCCAACCCCTCCTCAGTATTCCCCATCATGTGCCTTCAACTCCCCTCGGTATTCCCCATCATGTGCCTCCACCCCACCTCAGTATCTCCCATCATGTGCCTCCAACCCCCCTCAGTATTCCCCATCATGTGCCTCCAGCCCCCCTCAGTATCTTGCATCATGTGCCTCCAGGTCCCCTCAGTATTCCCTATCATGTGCCACCAGCCTCCCTCAATATTCCCCATCATATGCCTCCCTCAGTATTCCCCATCATGTTTCTCAAGCCTCTCTCCTTTTTACATATTTTTGTATCCTCCACAGGGCTCTTCCTCCTTCATGTGCATACAGGAAGTTCCTGTATGAGCTGCTGCAGCTGTTAAATAACACCTTCTTTTCTATTGAAAACCACCGCGATTTAGCCCTTTAAAAACCACAGCAACTCATGTGATTTGATTTAAATCACGGTAAAATCGCATCTTTGTGAATACCGTGATTTAAATTGCGGCAAAATCGCAGCGAGACAGAACGATTTTAAATCGCAGCATAAAATAGTTTTTTGTAAATGAGACCCTAAATCTCTTTCCTTCCTCCTCCACGATGATCTTCTGCCTTCACTCATTTGCTTTCTCCGTGTCGCCAGGGGGGGCGGTCTCTGTGTCACAGGGGGGCAGTCCCTGCCATCGCGGGGGGGCGGTCCCTGCATCGCCAGGGGGGGTGGGTGGTCCCTGCGTTGCTGGGGGAGAGGCGGTCCCTGCGTTGCCAGGATTTGTGTATGGGTGTCCTGCAAAGTATTCAGCACCCCCTCAGTATCTCCCATCATGTGCCTCCAACCCCCTCAGTATTCCCCATCATGTGCCTGCAGTTCCACTCAGTATTCCCCACCATATTTCTCCAGCCTCTCTCCTTTTTACTTACCTTTGTGTCCCGCTTTCCTTCCTCCTCTGCGGCGCTCTTCTGACTTCTCACTTGCCGACTCTCCTAGCTCTGCAATGGCTGGTATCTTCTGGCAGGCACATTGTGAACAGCGTGTCGGTGGTGTCATCCGGCGCATACGCAAAGCAGTTTTAGGGAGAGGTGAATTCTAGGGTTACCATCTTTTCAACAAGAAATTCACTGAAACAGACCCCCCCCCTCCCTTCTGAAAAATCTTGGAAATAAAATTTTTACTGTTTTTTGTTTTATTTTTTTACTTTGCTTCTACATATATACAGTCCTACAGATACGGTACATATACTCTACCCACACATTACGCCCTCACTGTGCCTACGTAATATTACCATTACACTTAACCCCCACATGCTATAACCACACATTACCCCCACCACCACATGCTATAACCACACATTACCCCCACCGCCACATGCTATAACCACACATTATCCCCACCCCACATACTATAACTACTCATTACCCCCCTTCAAATTTTAACCCCCAATAAGCTTTTATAAGTCGCTTACCTTTTTGCTGTCTTCCCCGCTCTTCTCCCTCACCCTCCGTCCTCTGCGGCGCCTCTTCTTCTGAATGATGCTGACGTGACTACGTTAGCGTCATGCTGATAACGGCGCTACACATACACAGTGCCTGGACCACTCTGTCCAGGCGCTGTGTATGTGTTGCTATGGCAACACATACACAGTGCCTGGACGCAGTGGTCCGGGCTCTGTGTATGTGACAATACAGTGTCCAGGAATAATACTATTCCCGGACATTGTATCATCTCCGGGAGAAAAGGGCGATCTCCCGGGAGAAAAGGGTGCTCTCCTGGGAGTCCGGGAGATTTCCCAGGATTCAGGGAGTCTCCTGGACATTGCGGGAGAGTCGGCAACCATGAGATATTGGCTAGAAAAATACTACAAAAGGTATATGTATTCTTATGGCCTGTTCTCTGGCTTTGATTATATAGATCAGGGCCGGATTGAGGGCCATGTGGGCCTGGGGCTGAAAATTATCAAGGTCCCAAACTATATAGTATGCTTTAGAGGAGTTTGTCAGTGTTTGACATTCATCCTTATGCACTGCAGTGGGAAGCCTGGAGATCTGCAGTGTGTGGGGGCCTATTTTTAGATGGAGGCCTGGGACTCTAGTCCCATTAGCACCATTGTTAATCTGGTCCTGATGATGTTTGATCCACAAATTTGTAACATTTTATTATTGGTTAAGGTTTAACAATCAGTAAAGGAAAGATAAATATGATAACCAATCTATTAAGTATTATAGGAATTACTGTGCTTGATTTTCTATTTAAAAATTATGTTGTGAGGCCTAGCTAGTGTGCAACATTTAACAAACAGCAGATTTTTCATTATATAGCTCTGCTAACATTGTCCGTCAGCATGTTTGTAGATATGGAAGAGACAGACAAAAGAGAGAAAAAACATGGGAAACTGAGTTCTGCAAAGTGCACGGGGCTTGAAGCAATTTTCAGATGTGCTTCTAATTTTGCCTTTAGACAGTGGATGAGTCACCTCCTGGGAAATTTAAAGCAATCTCCATTGTATAAAAGCAAAATAGAAATATATATGTCACCAGGTGCTGAGTCATAGTAAGCTTCCACAGCGGTAATAGCTTTTAAAAAAGAAAGCTTAGATGATAACTGTGACTTTTAGAGCTATAGACAAAACAATGCTCGCTCTCATTGTGTCACTAAAAAATGCATCGTAGCATTTAAAGGTACTTGGAACTAATAATAATGATGTCATACATAGAGAAGGATAGGGATGCAGTTGGGGCACAGTTGCCGACCTGACTGGCCATATTTAGAACATAATACAGCCACCAGCTGAATGGCAGCTGTATAATTGTTCCAAAACCTATGCAAAAAGAAAATTGCTATTGGGAACGGTTTCCTGTTCCCAATAGCTACAGGCTGTATTAGGGTCATGGTTAGGCTGCAGCGGCTGTGCCGGGTATAAGGTTGGGAGTTAAGGTGAGGGTTTGGGTGAGGCTGTGGGGCATGGAGTTTTAGGGTTAGGCTGTGGGGCATGGGCGGATAGGGTAAGGTTGGGGGGCATTTACAGTTAGGGTTAGGGCTAGAGAAGGGGAAGGTTAGGCTGCGGGAAACAGAGTTACGGTTAGGAAAGGGTTAAGTGTAGGGTTTGCTAAAAACACTTAACTCTTGGTGGATGACTTTTTGTGACTCTTGAAATTGTATTATGGCTGCTTTCTAAAATACAGACTGCCGGTAATTGCTGGCAGACAGCATTCAGCTGCTGTACGATGGTCAGAAAAAAAGATCACCATACTGGCAAACCACATGCATTACATTTGTTCAACACTAGGCTGACTTCCTCTGCATCTTGTGTCATCTTCTATGGGGTTAGTGTCTTGGTGAAATTCAACAACATGAGGAGATCACAATTCCAGTGATCTTAGGCTTCTTCAACAGCAATGGCTGCAGCTGTATTCTGTTGTGTATCAACCATTCACTAATTTAGAAGACCATTTCTTAAGGAGAGAAGCCCAACATGAATCACCAGACAGCAATATAATATTAAATGTCAAAGTTAACCTAGGCCAGACTACCAGACATCAGATATAGCTAAGGCCTTCTAAGAATACGAGAAAGCCTTTTACAATATCTCCCCATCCCTCTTGGAAAATGAACTTGCAGCTAATAATAGAGATATCCAATCCTATTTGAAGAGCTCACATTTTCCCTTTCTACCTACGGATGTCATTAAGATGAGATGCTTGATTCCTGCTTCTCTAACCTTGAATTAGAAACTGCCCTCAAATCCTCCCCATTCTGTAAAAACCCTGGCCCGATGGGTTCTCGATCTCCTATTATAAATCCTTTAAAGATAAAATTTTCTTTCTCCTACTCCCAGCACTGAATGAGATCTCTGACCAAAATCCCTCCCCCCCCCCCATGACCAAAATCCCGCCCCCCCCCCCATCCCTAATGGTGCATGTCTCTGTGATCCCCAAGGAAAAGCGATGCCATCTCTAAACCCTCTACAGCCCAAGCGCATGGGAGGCTTGCAACTACCCAACCTGCATTCTTATCACCAAGCCATTCAATTCAGCAGGGTCATAGATCGAACCCGGAGGTCACCCCAAAAACAATAGATCAAGTTAAAAAGTTTCGATTACCCCCCTACACATTTTACTGTGGCTGAGGAGACTTCCTCAATCTTCTCAATCCAATATAGGCCCAAGCCTAGAGTGCTGGAGACATCTGAGACATAAAACTGACATCTCCTCCTTCTCCTTCTCCCCTCCCCTTACCGTTAATCCTTATATCAGACTTTCCCCGGGGCTCACTGCCCATTCAATCTCACGCTGGTTTACACTGGATAGGCCAGCTGGTGCTAAGGGGGACTCTACTTGCCTTTAGTGATCTTCAGCAGAAATTCAGATTTGGGAATTAGGAACATAGGACTTACTTCCAGATAAGACACTATTTTAGAACCTCTCCCACATCCACCCACTTCCTACGCCCTAGAAACATTTTTGAAGAATTGTGAAAACCTCTTCTCCACCTCTTCCGTGTCCTCAGATTTATTTATTTATTTTATTTATTAACAGGTGCATCTTAGCTCCACATTAACAGACAACAACTGGGATCGGATATACCAAACCACCTACTCTGGATCATTGAGCTTATATGTTATAGAAATCCTCTCCAGGTGGTACATGTTTACTCACCGCCTTCACAACATCTCAGTTTCTCTCCCCTCTCAATGCTGGTGCTGCACAAACACTATAGACACATTTTTCCAAATTTGGTGGAATTGCCCACATCTTAAATCTTTCTGGCAAGCTGACTATTCTATTACACTCTAAATTACTGGGATAGAAATCACTTCTGAATTTTGGTTCCTTCCTCATTCACTAGCAACATATAAGAAATCTCTTTTCTCCCGACTAACCACCGCCGCCACTGGAGTCACCATCTCAACCCACTGAAGGTCGACCTTTCCCACCCACAATACAAGAGCATTTTCAACACATAACCATGGAGGACATAATTTCCTCGGCAGAGGACAAACACAAAGACTTAATGGCAACCTTGTTCTACTGGTTGGCATACAAGGAAAGCCCCGAATATCACTCCATACAGCAACCAGATCCTCTAACTACCTTTAGCCTCTACCTCTACCTCTATCTACCCTGCTCCATTGACCCACAACCTGACAATACACCACAACTTATCCCACAACCCATTCAATTCTCACACTTTTTCCCGTCATATACGGTAGGTAAACATGGATGATTTTTATGCGCTCCTCTATGGGGCGCACATAAATATCACCCAAAAAAATAAACGGAATTAGCTTCGCACTGCAAATAACGCCAGTGCGAAGCTAATTGAATTGGGCCCTAAGCCTTATCTAACTATCCACACACCCATACACATAAATTCCCCATTCCCCCCATCACCCCCCTTCCCGCAACCTCTTTTAAGTAAACTTAAATAAGTCCCAGGTGAATGATCTTCTTTAAATTAACTTTATAAGCGCTCAATGCTTCTCAAAGTATAATTGAAAATGGCAGTCTCTCATATAACTTCTTTCTATTAATGTGAATCAACCCTGGTAGACATCTGCTATGCAATATGCTTGTACTATTCACATCTGTGCTTTACTTGCTGTATTTACCTTTCTTCTTTACATTTACCTTCTTCTTCAATAAATAAAGAATTTACAAAAAAGTTAATGCAGTGCAAGATCAATGCATTTAAAGATTATCCTGGCTCATATATAGTTTCACATTGCTCTTAAGTATGGATAGATCAGAATGAGTTATGATTGGATAGTATGGATACATGTGCATGTGCAGTACATAGTCTGATAGGATTGTACATAAACTGGTGGGAAATCAGAGTAATAGGACCAGGCATAAGTCAAAAGAAGACTAATTTGGGGCCGAATATAAGAGGAACAAGGGTGCATTCGCACATTGCACAGAGATACAGAGCAGCTTTAATTTTACATTTATTTAGAATTGGGCTAAGAAACATCGGGGTAGATCCAGAACCAACTACGCCAGTGTATTTACGCTAGCCGGTGACGTAAAAACTCTATTTTGTATCTACTGCGCATGCGCACGGCAGATGTTACGCTACGTAACTCTGTACATAGCAGCCTAGTATCAACAGCGTAACTACGAACGAAGGGACGTGAAGCCATATGACACCCGTAATTATGCTTCGGAGGCGGGGTGAGGCATTTAATTCATACAGTATGGGCGTGCTTAGACACTTACATACGTGAATCCTTTACTACATCAGTAGTTACGCATTCAAAAGTTAAGGTAGGGTTTGCAAAGCGTAAAACGGCCAAAGTACGTACGAGCGAGGAGAGTGCATAGAAAATACGTTAGCGTAATTACGCTACGCGGTGAAACGTTATGGGAACGTAGGTCTGGATCTGGGCCTTCATTTCTGAACTGTACAGATGACTTTTTCCTTCCTTGCAATTTAACTTGGTAGAGTCCAGATAAAAAATTTCCACCTGTTTACCCCTTATATTTAAAGTCTGCATTGAGCCCATAATCATTCTTGTAATTCTTGTAGAGAAACTTCTCCTTAAAGAGATAACCTCCACCACAGGTCTCTATCTAGATGTAGTGCACTTACTGAAGGTTCTTTACAGCAATCAATTGCATGACATTTAAAAAAAAATAATGTAATATTATGTGTATCTGTTCACTGAAAAGTGCACATCAAATGAATAGACTATGCTCCAAGATAGGAGTCACAGACGGGGCTTAATACTGCAAATCTCACAGTAGTTCCTTTGCATATCATATCATTTAAAGTTCCAGCTGTTGAGAACTATGTTTAAGATAACCAGTGGTTAGAAAGGCCTACTTTTTTTATACACAAAACATATATGTTGGAATGTTTAACATGCAACTGTAATATTAATAGTATATTTAATATGGGATTGTTGATATAATTTACTATTATAATTAATAACATACTTTACTACTCTCCTGGAACAAACAGGAGACCTCTGGAATATTCAGAAACATCCAGGAGTTTTGGTTTTGCTCCCAGATTTCTTGATTTTCTGGGCTGGTTATGCTTTTGATGTCATGCAGTGTGAAGTCTATAATATCATGTAATGAGAAGTCTATGATGTCATGCAGTGAGAAGTCTATAATGGCATGCAATGAGATGTCTATGATGTCATGCAGTGAGAAGTCTATGATGGCATGTAGTGAGAAGTCTATGATGTCATGCAATGAGAAGTCTATGATGTCATTTAGTGAAATGTCTATGATGTCATGCAGTGAGAGGTCTATGATGTCATGCAGTGAGAAATCTGTGATGTCATGCAGTGAGAAATCTGACATCATGCAGTGAGAAGAAATTAATAACCTTCTGTATGTGCGCCACAAACACATTCCTGCTTCTTTAGCCACCTTATATGAATTTCTCTGATGCCAGCAGTCGCTCATGTTTATAAAGAGAATGTTGTAATGTTTATATAATTGCAAACCAGTCCCTCCGTTAGAAGCAGACGGAAGTGTCATTTCTCGCAAGTGTGTAGTAACTTCCATTATAAAGAATGGGCGTGCATTAGCAAAATGCTAAACACACTGCACCTGATTGGAAAGGAACTACAGCCAATCAGGCAATGCATAAGCTGTGCTGCATCATCAGGGGTTCATTATATACAGAGTGGGGTTTTTAATAGCCTTCACTAAACAACTAGCCAGGGGGGTGAACTAAACAGGAAAAGGAACTAAGTGGATTAATACAAAGATTTTTGTTATTTGGAATAACTATTACATTCTTAAAGAAAAGACAGACAAACCTTTTTTTTATTCTATATAATGTACAGTTTAATACATTTATTTAAAAGCTGACATATGCTTGATACAACACTTGGCAAAAGAATGTTTAGGAAATGTATTTTTATGTTGTAAAGCTGTGTGTTTTTACCAGTCAATTATAAATAGCTAATAAACTGTTTACCACATTACACGTATAGCTTTACACATCCACCCACTCAGTAAGAAAACATTGCTGTGTCTGATTTATGACAGATTAGAACATACACTGCCACCCACAGAAAGGCATCGAGTCTACGCATTAACAGTGCAAATTCTCACATCACTGCAGTACGTCAACCATTTACTCAAGTCATAGCAACTAGCATAATGAGCCACAGCTAGTATAATGAATGTCATAGTAATTATCTAAACCAAGTTGATTTAACTCGCCCCTCTCACCTACTGTGCAATGCTTCACTGAGCACATTATATTGTGAAAATTCTCTTCATTTATATAATGCTGTTTATTAAGATAGTATAACGTAACAATTGTTACATTTTAACGATAATCAAAATTGTGCTTTTTTTTGTCTTCTTAAGCATAAGTATGTGATGCAGAGTGGGTCCCATGCCGGTCAGTGTGAGATAACTTGTGTGATTTCACAGCGTGAGACAGAAGAGCAGAACGGGAGAAAGCAAAGGGAGTTCTCTAAGTATTAGGATAGAGTTTGTGTGAAGCTTGTGGCAGATGGGGAGGTCTCAGTGGGGAGAAAGAGATGGCAGTATGAGGGGAGGAGCGGCATGATGATATGATTTAATGCAAATCACTAGCTGAAGTCTCTCATGGGCCAGATCTTGACCTGTAGTTACGCTCCCGTAACGGGGAGTGCATGGCCCCTGCAGTCCCCGCTGTCAGTAGGAAATCTAGACACTTACGTGTCCAGATTCCTACCTTAACTTTTATGACTAGGTCTGCGGCCCTATAGGCTTATCATACAGGGCTTCCACCGACCCCTCATTCACATGGCTGTGGGGATACACATCAGCGTAAGGGTCTGCTCCATCAGCGTAAGTTTGTTATGTACGTTAGTACTTACGCTATTGGAACATCTGGTGCACGCATGCGCAGATGTTCCAAGACAGGGAACTTACGCAAGTGAATTGCGTAAGTCGCCTGTCTGACTTAGTTCAGGATCTGGCGCAACGTTGCTTTCCAAAGTGTTACTAAGATGGAGCAGGGTTTGATGTCACAAAGATGTCATCAGGTCCCGGCTATCCTTAGTATTGCTCTAGATCGCTCCAATATATTTGAGGAAGGGAGGGTGCCACTTGAAGCAGTGATTTACATTAAATGAGTAAGTGATTTGCCTGCTCTACCAGGATTCTTGGAGCTATGCCAAATTTGGGGAATTCTGGGAGAGTCAGCAACTATGCCACAGCACCGATCTGTTGGGTGCAGAGCCGCCATGAGAAACTGTTGAGCCACGAAGCTCCACCTCCTATGTGATGTCACACACCTGCAGGGAAGATTCCCATTTGGCCGATGTGCAGGGATGTGCTGCCTGGTTCAGCTCTCCTGCAGCAAATATCGGCGTTAGGAGACTGGTAACAGTGTCTCATCTGTCTCCTGCTGCTGATACTTGCAGCTGTAAAGCTGAGGCGAGTACTTATGTGCCCACTTCTCTCTCCAGGCCCTGGATAAAAGTTCCGGCAGTCTCCCTCTAATGGTGACCCTGGTTGCGCTGGTGGGGCATGATCATCAATCCCACCTGTCAGCTAGATCCCCCAGAACCAACCTACTCCAAGGAGTTCCCAGGACCAATTATGACTTGTGGACATTCCAGGAGAGCTGCCAAGTAAGGCACATCATCTGCTTTGAAATGAGTGGCGGATAGTTACAAGAGTGTAAGGGCTCCATCAGGTAGAGAGAGAAGCAAATGGAAAATAAAAGAAGGGTAAAGCATTGATTTGGCCTCTGTCACTGCATTAAAGGGACATTAAAGACGAAGCACTGGAGAAATAATAGCTTTAAATATGTACAATTCACATTTAATAGAGAATTGTGAACAATCCCTCACTTCCACGATTCATTTCTGGTATATGAAATGAAGCCAAACATTTACATGAAAAGTATTCACACCTAAGCTTCTGCTTCTTAGCTGCGTATATTTAGGAAATGACCTACTACACATGCGTACAATCTACGTACCAGTTAGTATTTAAAGACTGCACGGAATAGTTTAGTTAGAAAGAGGTAGTGCTGCCTCAGGGAGTGTTTAGGTAGAAGTGGGAGGGATTTAAATTTGCCGGGGAGGGTGGGGGGAAGGCAGGTGCATGGCAATGTCCGTGCGTAGTTCCCTTCTTAAGTTCCTTCTTACTCGTAAGTGTAATAAGGGACCTAAAATTGGGGGGCAGGTTAGGAGCAGGACGGGTGAGTAAGGTGCGGATCCGTCCGCACCTAACTCACTCTTAGGTATGAATTATGTTTAATAAAGAGGATTCTGCATATAAATAGTTACCCGTTTATGGGAATTGCACCTTGAGAAAGTAAAAAAATAAAAGGTGAGGCGTATGTTTTGTTTTTCAGGTTTTATTTTTTTCCCTTCTTAATTTTTCTTATTTTCTTTTGCTAATCTGCTAAAAGCTTTCTCTGCCAGCAAACATATGTCTATTACAGCATATAGAAGAATCACCTAAAGATAAACAAAAAGATATCAAATAATGAAGCAAGTTCATTTATAAAACATAATCCCGTCAATCAGAATATTTTCACCCTCAATTGCTTAAGGATTTCAATGATGAATCTTAATTAAATGTTTAGATTTTTTCATATATTTTTTTTCTACTGCATAAATATGTACAAGGTGCAGAAAGATTTATTATTATACAAGCAGAATGTCTTGAAATAGATGCAAGTAATAATGTCATTTGAAATAAAATCACAACTAATTAGCATTAACCATTATTTCCACCCAGATTAATAATGATAAACATTCTCTTGACTGACAACTATATAATTGTAATTAAGAAAATGTTATACTCTATCGTATGGTTCATTCCAGATGTAGGTCACGATAAACGCCTCTTGTTATTAAAGTGCGGATCTGTATCCTGATTATAGATTTGCTTTGTTAATTAATGAGCTGAACAAAACCACAATATTTCATATGCTCATGGACACATTGTATAATTTATGCTGAGGTTGTAATTAGGGACTTTTCAGCAATCAAAGTGTTCAACTCAATGAACTATTTAGTATAAATTAAGTAATATTTTTATTAATAAGCAATTCTAACAGATACTAAATTTTCTACGTGAATCTATTTTTTAAAAGGTTATTTGGGATCTGATTCAAATTTGAGCGTAATAACGAATGCATTAGGTAAAACCGCACACACAAATAATGGGAGGTTTGCGCTCAATCCACTCACAACCAACATTACAGCTTTGGTTTGGTACATAAGTACACAAAGTACACGGACACTTAGTGACAACAACACAGATATATTCACAGGCAAACTCCGGTCCCAAACGATCCAAACACAAGTGCAGGGTATTTCACTGATATATATCATGAAAATGGTGCTAATATTCTATGTGAGCATTTAATTGGCACTGCAAATGTACTAACAATATAAGACAGGATCCAGATTTCCAAAAAGTGGGCCTTTACGTGTGTGCGGGGGTGTGTACTTACACCTTTACAAGCACATTTTATGTTACAGATAGACGGTATAGTCTGTTACTAGGTAATGGCAGTGTTGCTGGGACATTGCCTTTCCTGTGTTTCTTTTGCTAGCAGATTACCCCCTGGCCTTTCATGCACCTGTGCATTTCCATATAAATTGATCTGAGCAACTTCCATTTTGTGTATTAGGTTTCATTTTTGTCAGCAGCCAATTTACCTACCACTATAGCTTGTGGAAGGAAACCAGAGCACCCAGCTGGTGTAAATATTCAGCCGTAAACTGAGTGTACTTAGTTACTGTTCAGGTCTGGATTGGGCTCCTTTACTGAACATGAACAACGTTCATTCACCCCTTAATCCCACAGAATGTTCCTCACAGGATTGGACACAGCATTGGATTGTGTTTCCATTGGGTCACCATTATTGCATGGGTGTTTGTTCTGGGCATGTGCAGCACAAAGGTACGCAGAGATCCACTCTGCCATAGGGCGTTTGTTGAGTCTCAGTCAGGTTCTTGGTCTCTAGCTTGCTGCTGTTATCAGGTGAGTCCCCAGTACTGCCTCTCCAGTTAAAGGAAGGTTGTGCCAAATTTGTGAACATCTGCATTTACATAAATGCATCTACTCTACCTGTAAGTATACATAGCACAAATCTGGGTTATTAAAACTATCATCTAGTGGTGATCATCAAATTAACAGCTATGTTTTCTGTTTCCGGTTTAAATGACCTCTGTAACAAAATATTATTATTATTATTATTATACTTTGACTTTTACTCCTTTCAGAACTCCAGCTTTTAGCAGAGCATCACTTGTGCAAACAGGGCTCAGAAGATGATGGCGTCCCACAGAGCCAGAACAGTGTGGATAACAGGCCCAACTTGGGATCCTGTTGCCATGGTAACACACCTCCAATTCAAGACTCTCCGCAGAGCTCATGTAGCTGTTTTACGAAGGATGGACAACAGGAGAATAACTCACTGGGGAGGAAACACAATAGCCAGTTAGACTCTTCAGGTACAGTTGTCAGGCTGATCTCATTACTGCACATTCTGTTTGTGGCTGGATGTTCACATGTATAGTAGTTAGTTTAATGTTAGTATTAATTGTATCATTTTTGTTTAGATGGCAGCACATGAAAAACTTACAAAGCCACAGTTAATTATCACAAAATGTTAAATCTCCAAGATGCTTGTTGGATGCTATAGTGTCTGTCCTGCAGAATATAATGTGCAGTGATCAATCTTTACCTTTATTTAAGCAGACAGTTGGCATGTACTAAAACTGTGGCACAGGTGTTGTGAAACTACAAGCCCCATCATGCTTTGCCAGGTATCAGCTATGCCTGTATTGTTGGAGCATTCTGGGGTTTGTTGTTTCACAATACCTGGAGTGTCAAATGCTTATACCTGAACTACACCATTAATTGTGTTGGTAATGACATAGCAGGGAATTAAGAGTGAAGCTGCTATTTAATTTACATTTGTGTAAATGGTTCAATAGATAAACAGCATATCATTTTGAATACCCTTCTATAATGCCTGTGTGCTCCCTTGATCCTTTGCACACTGCTCCTAGTTATCTATATTTGACAACAGCCCACCATAGGAGCTGAATCCAGCCTACTGATTTTGATGGGCCAGATCCAGACCTGCGACCGCTAGCGTATTTACGCTCGCCGTAGTCGTAAAAACGCTGTGTTGCATTTTGTGCGCATGTGTGCGGCAGATGTTACGACCAAAAACTCTGAACGTTCTTACGACACTATGATCAACAGCATAACTACAGACGAGGGGGCGTGCCAGACATACGAGACCCGTAATTACATTTCGGAGATGGGGTCAGGCATTTAAATCGTACAGTGCGGGTGTGCTTAGTGCGTAAGTACGTTCAGCCATCACGAGTGACAGCAGTTACGCTTGTAAAAGTTAAGGTAGGGTTTGGCAAGCGTAAAACCGCAAAAGTACGTATGACCGAGGGGAGCGCATAGTAATTACGAAAAAGCGCAAATACGCTACGCGTTGAAACATAAACCGAACGTAGGTCTGGATCTGCCCGATGTGATTAGATGTAAAAGGTTTGGATACAGAGGGAGTCCCAATAAAAGGTATACAAATTTTAAATAGCTATAATACTAATAATTGCTAACATACAGGAAAGTTTTAGAACTCAAATTCATAAAGACATATGTCGAGTCTTGTCCGCTATTGTACATGTTGAATTATTGGCCGTTATTGTCCAAGCTCTGCTGATAACGGTTCCCATTGGAATAAAAAACATTCCTAATCATATCAATTGGTATCTGGGCGCATTGTCGTTAAATTATTTTGAAAACATTTTGGGGGCAGAATTGAGGTCTCTGCTAACTCCCTGCTTGATTTCTTCAAGATTTAAATTTTGGGGTTCACACCCACCACATTAAGTCAGCAGCGTCCGACTTTCTATTTTATTTGTAATTATTTAGTGTACAATACCAACCAAGCGCCATTTTCTGGGTTATTTTCCTTATTTGTATAGCATTCTCGCTAAATGGCTGCTTTATTGATTGTTGCTGGTTTTGTGCTATAAACGTAATGTTTGAGATGTCCCCATAAAAAGAAGGCTATCAGAGTCAGATCCGGTGAGCGTGGAGGGTATTCAATAGGCTCTAAAAGAGTGTATACATTTTATTGGGACACCCTGTATTTGCCATTGCTGGGTGGCGTTGGTGTGGGTCACCACTGAAAACGACCCTTTGCTCCCAGTCAGTTCTGTACTAAAAAAAAGAAATGCAGCTGCAAATGGTGAGTATTAATGTAACTACAACCCTTACTTACCCTAGCTCTCCCCTTCCATTATTCTAATCCCCCCTTCCATTACCCTAACCCTCTGCAGCCTGACCCTAAGTCTCCCCTGCCAAAACAGCCTAACCCCGACTCCCCTTCCCGCAGCCTGATCCTAAGACTCCCCTCCCCGTAGCCTGACCCTAAGACTCTCCTCCCCGCACCCTGACCCTAAGACTCCCCTCCCCGCAGCCTGACCCTAAGACTCCCCTCCCTCCTTTCCCTGCAGCCTGACCCTAAGACTTCCCTCCCAGCAGCCTGACCCTAGGACTCCCCTTCCAGCAGCCTGACCCTAAGACTCCCCTCCCAGCAGCCTGACCATAAGACTCCCCTCCCCGCAGCCTGATCCTAAGACTTCCCTACCCACAGCCTGACCTTAAGATTCTCCTCCTCGCAGCTTGCCCTAAGATTCCCCTACTTGCAGCCTGACCCTAAGACTTAACTCCCAGCAGCCCAACACTAACACTCCCCATAGTCTTCCCTGTCATACTCACCTGTCCGTCGGGTGTGCGGCGGTGCAGTGGATGGCGGTCTCCTAAAGAATGAATGGGTAGCTTTCAGTTGCCTCTATTTAGGAAACAGCATTTCGAGGTGGCTGCATCTTGGTGGCGTTATCCTGGTACCTGTGTTTGCATTGTAAGTACTTCCACATGCCAGGTGTCTTTTTTACAACTGACACCTGAGGAAAACGGTGGAAGTACAGAAGTCTGGATAGTTAGGCATTAAGAGGATATACTACTGCTACAGGATATTAATATGCCGCAGCCCTGTGTATGATGCTGCAGGGAGCAGTAGTGGTGGGGGTCGGCTTGAACCACCGTAATCAAGGTTATTGTGCAGGCTGACCCAGCCATTATTTCTCCCCTGAAGCATCATCACCTTAATAATGTGTGTACATTTTCTATGTCATATAAGTCAGCTGGAAGTACATTTACTGTGATATGCACCTAGGTCCAGAGAATATCCCTTTGTTATCTTTTATTTTAGGGATGTCTGATAAGAAAACAAACACAGACGTCAAGGAGACAAAGGAACAACAAAGCTGCCACATACCGGTCACACAAGACAAATAGGCCCCAAAACAAGAACAATAGAGATGAAGTAAGTATTTCATTGTGAAAAGGAAGATAAAATGGTTTAAACAGTGGATGAGGAATTTCAGGTGGGCAGCATTTGATCAGTTGTATATCTGGGAATGTATCATTGATGGCAGGAGTGGAAGTAGACCAAGCAAGGAAGGGGGGCCGGCACGTCTGGATGGGAAGGGGAGGGCGGACGTGCACTGCGCTGTACTCTCTCTCTATCTGGCGCATGAGCAGGTAGCTATCAAAGGCTGGCAGCTTAAGGCACCATCTGCCACTCTGTCTGTGGGTGCAGAGTGCTGTCTATAAATACATTGGCAGCAGCTGCTCATAGACTTTTGTGGGTGCAGGTAGCAGCTAATATGCCCCCTCCCCCCTTCTCCAGCTAAACTCCCTGCATCCACTGTAATTACGCCACTGTTTGATGGCAATGGCTCACAACTGAATGAGCAAGTCCCATTCACATCAATACTCTCTCCAAAAATCCAAGCATCTCCTCAAAACCTCTCATGCACCTCATTATCAATAGCTGCAATCAGCATTTACCATGAAGAAACATTATAACCCAATTCATTAAGTCACAAAATCTGATTAACCTGTATTACTGCTGAAACCAGTGGTTAGATTTCACTATATCTCCAGTATGATTGATTACTATGCTCTAACAACTCAGTCATTGTTCCTGGAATGCATTGATGTCTTGGAGGCTTATTTAAAGCTTATTCTATCACCAAGGAACAAAACAGCCATTTCCTGTAATCACTTCTACAAAAACCTCTGTTGGCGGGATTTGATGGTCATATCAATCAGTGCCAAAGTATTCTGACATATTTGTAGCTACAAGTTCTGTCTTGCTGACAAGGCCATAAAAATAAGTCAGTAAGTAAAAAATACTGCCCCCTTGTGGTGCCTGTGTGAGAAAGTCACTACAGTTTCTAAGTAATGCTGTGGCCTCATGTCCAGTCTAAGCAAAATCTTATAGTGTTGTAGCCAGAATGTCTATAGCCTAGTCCTGGTTGTAGCTTTTTCAGGAAGATCACACATTGTCTATCTCTCATGATAGTAGCAGCTAGACCATGCTGGTGCTTAGACCTCCATTAACCATTTAAAAATGGTTTATCAAGACTCTTTTTTTTTTTTTTTATCAGTGCAAATTGCCATGATGATGATGATAATCATGAGCATATATAGTTACACCATCTGTCAAGTAACGGGAGTAGATATGCTCCTTAACAGGAATATGTGTGTGTCTGTTTCGCCTCTAATTTTATTGCAGAGTTGCCTACTTTCTTGTTTTTCCCTCCTGGAGGTCTCGGTGGGAAGAAATAGATGCTGGCATGGCGGCGGGGCTTAATGGCATTATTTATGCAGATTGTGAAACTAAGCCACGCCCCTGCCAATCACTACAGTAAGTCATAGTGTTTCAGAGGATGGGCGGGGCTTGATCTCATCCTCAAGTCTCCACCCATCCCTAGTAACGCTTGGGATTACTATAATGAGAGCCAGGGGGTCGGGACTTGCGGGAGATTTTCCGGCTCTTCCGGGATACCAGGAGAACTGCCTGGATATTCCGGGAGAGTCGGCAACTCTATTGTATTGTACCATGCCTCTTCTTGGCAAACACTTGGTGTAATATGCATCCAAATCTGCATTTGTGATGTAGTGCAACCAGTTGTTTGAGTGAACATTGTGAACTTGGCATAAGTTTGGCTTAGAATAAGCATTTCAAACTTATTAACCAACTTGCTTTATCATTCATTCTTCCTCTTATATTTTTTACTTTTACATTTCAATATTGTCTTAGGGAATATAAACTGATTCTCATTTATATTGCATCAGCACAATTTAACATTCGTATAGGGGCTATATAATCTCAACCCCTTGTTTAAACTGTACTATGTCTCATTTAAACAACCAATACAAGCTATTGGTCTCCACGATCACTATGATATATGTCTCTATCGCTTATCTAATAATTCATTTAGTTCCTTAGGCTGTAAAAGATGTTGTCAGATCCCTGAAATTATAATACTGTGGTGCAGCTCCAGTCTGCCATAGCTATGGTTCCTACTTTATAAACCACAGGTTTATGGGATCATCCCAATGGTTGGTAAAGGTGTAAATTGAAAAATTGTAGTTTGGAATTGATAGCACTTCTTGGGCTAAGGAACAGTGGAGATGTTGCCCATAGGAACCAATCAGATTCTAGCTCTAATTTTTTTGTTACATACTAGAGAATGTCAGCCAGAATCTGATTGGTTGCTATGGGCAACATCTCCACTTTTCCTTTTCCACAGTTTAATAAATCTAGCCCATTGTCTTTTTAATATTATTTAGTAATTATAGTGTGGCCTCCTTCCTAACCCTGTCAGTCTGCGATCATGCCATTAGCAGGTTATAAGACAGTATTACATTCTATGTATGACCCATGCCAATGAAGTACCTAGTAGTACAATCTTAGTTGACTATGACATTCCATTCAATGTCAAGTAGACAGTTTTGCAGTTTGTTTAGAAACAGGTTTATTATCTAGAATAAAAACCTCTTATATGCCAGTCCCCTTACCAGGGTACATATTAACCTGAATATTTCCCTCCAGTCTTTCCCATGGAACCAGACAGGAGTGTCCTTTATGCCTCTGTTAGTTGGCACTAGAAATTGAACTATTGGCTATCCTGGTTCTCTCCTCACCTGGTGTGGTCAGCTTTCAGGTAGGTTCAATTGAAGAGCAAATTTCACTATATGCTGACCATGTTCTTCCCCATTTGTTAAATGTATCTAACAGATAAAAATGCTAAAATATTTGTGTGGGGGTTTGCAATCTTTGTAATCAATTCAATCATCATTTTTAAAAGGCATGAATACTACCCTTGATATGTAGCCCTGGCCGCTCACTTTTAGGACGTGCACCTTAATTCTTGATGTTATATTGGGGACTTATTTTGGCTGCGTAATGATATTTACAAGTACCAAGTGATAGAGTGTCCCATCTCATCTTTTCCTGTGTTTTGTGACAGCACAATTATAATGTGTTCAGTGCTATCCACCTCCGTCCCTGGAGAATTCCTCAACAGTATTATAGTAATGAGAATGAGCATATAGGCATACACCTGTAAATTAATTGTCTATACTTATTTTTAAGCACCTGAGTGAGAGTTACATTCTTCACAACCAAGAATCCTTGTTCACATCAGCAAGTTTGGCATAAAAAGACCTTAGTACTCCTGTACTTCTATGGGGCTCTACACTAAAAGCTACAAAATAAGATTAGATCAGTATTTGTGTCTGAGGACCGGATCGAGAGCCCCGGAAGCTTTCCATACGTGTGGAGGTCTATGTATTCGACAGGGAAGGGGAGTGAACGCCCTCTGTCACCCCCATCTTTTGTGCGGGTTTACGCTGCCATAAGCCTGCCTTAAGTCAATCTTGTGGATCAGCGGTCCATATGACTGCTGATCCGCACAAGTGTGGGAGCCCCCTCCAAAAGTAGTTATAAATTGGTGAGACAAATGTTACAAAGTAGGTTGAGAAATAATTTGGTCAGCTTGTGTGCATAGGTGGCCGCCTAGGGCCCTGCAAAACCTAGGGCCACCCCTGCTTGTGTGTTTTAAGGGATTGCTTGAAAGTACAGAGTTTAGTCCCACTATGCAAAGGAAGTTTATTCCAGAGGGTGGGTGCACCGAAAAAGAGACTCATAGGGCCTCATCCAGACCTACGACCGCCGTCGCTAGGACGGCGGGCGTAAGCGTAAGATCGTCTGAAAAGCCGATCTGCGCATGCGCCGGGCGGATGTTGCCCGGCGTAGCTACGGCAATGCCCGATCAACGATGGAGAGGGCGTCCCCCTAGCGTCCCTACATTAAGGTTAGTGAAGGTGGGTGGGGGGAGGTAATATAATGAGGGAGGGCTTAGCGGTAGTACGCTCGTGTGCCTTCAGCCGGCGTAAGCAATGGGAAATACGCCCGCACAGGGAGAGTGTCGGGGAGAGTGGACGCCGATACGCTGTGCTTTAGTAAGCACAGCGCATTGGCGTAGGTCTGGATCCTGTGAAGATCTGAGAGCCAGCTGGGATATATCTTAAGATGAGTCAGGATATGTATGTGGTGGGTGTAGTCTTATTGATGGCTTTGTATGTTAGCAAAAAGATTTTGGGTCGTAATCACAGATACATTTTTGCGCGGAGCTCCGTACGTATTTTTAGGATCGGAGTAACTGCGCATGCGTAGTAACTTTATTTACGTTCAATTTACGCACGAAAGTCCATTAGGTACGTACGTGTGAATCGCACTTGGGGACATACGTGCGTAGAGGCGTGGTTGAAATCCGTGAAAGTTACGTAAAAATGGGTGGGGGGAGGCATTTAAATGATCATTTGAGGGTGCAGTTACGCACATACGTAAGTATTATACACACGTAAATGCACACGTAGAGATAATGGTGTCCTATGGAGGTGTAAGTCACCGAAAACCCATCCGTGTGAGGGGAGCGTCATGGGTGTTGTCTTGCAACGTCCGTGCGTATAATTGCGTACCTTTAAGTAAGGGATTTGTGAATACGGCCCTTTGTGTTTAATTCTGTAAAATACAGGCAACCGATGTAGAAACTGAGTGCAGCATCTCTAAAAGAGCATTTTGCAAGGAAAATCAGTCAAGCTGCTGCATGCAATAAAGACTGTAGATATAGACTGTACAGAGAAATGTAATAATCAATGCTAGAGATGATTAGTGCACAAAGGGGAATTTTAGCAGTGTCTTGTGTGAGATATTTGCATGTTCCAGAAATGCTTTTAGGTGTACGTAACAGGATTCAGAAACAGACTGTATGTAAGGAACAAAGGGCAGCTCCACAGAAATAGAGAGAAATATTATTAGTTCTGTTTTTGAAACATTAACTTTGCGATCACGGGAGCACAAATGGCAGAGAGACATTCAGTTATGTGGCCCCTCCCAGTTGGTGAGAGATCAGGAATGGATAGGTATGTTTGTGTATTACCTGCATAGAGATGATACTGAAATCTGAACCTTACAAAGATCTTTTTAATGCCATAGTGTCAGTTTTGAACTCGAAAACTGACACTATGGCATTAAAATGAATTTTTTGATATTTACAAAATGTTTTACACTCCGCTCCTGACATAAAACTAATGCCAGCTCAGGCTGGCATTAAGAGTAAGTATTCTATCAATGTCTCTATATAACCCTCTTTTCCTCCCCCTAATAGCTGTTATTAGGATAAAGGGGGTTTATATGGGGAGATCGCTGGAATAAAATAAAATACAGTAGAAAGAAAGAGATTGCAGATTGTAATTAAAATTGGAATAAGCATAGAAGATTGACATCAACTGACTTGTGAGGGTACTGGATTAAGAGAAGAGACAGCAGAGTAGGAAGAAAAGAAAATAGCAGAAACGTCCTTTTCATTTGTGGGTTGGAATGACGGCATGTTGTTAGAGTGTGAAGGAAGGGTGTTGAGCAATGTTAAGTAATGAGGACGAGTAGTTTTGAATTTCTATTTAATCCAGTAAATCTAGCCCTTAAATTACGTTGCAAGATCTTGGGTTCTGATGGAAGCTGGTGGCTTTTACACAAGAGGGCTCATTAGGGAGTGACGTTTGGGGTCTTAGAAATCCAGTAGATTTGAAAAGATGAAAGTAGGATTGTTTTGCATTGTCCAGAGCATTTCCATAAGTGTTATATGTGTTAGTGTAAATTAGAAAGTATCAGGAGATTGAGAGATGACCCCACAAAATTCAGGACGCGGTTGCCACTCCAAGCAACCAACAGTGATACAGCCGCCAACTGAATGGTGGTTGTATCATTGGCAAAATCCTACAGACGGTTAGGGATAGGGCTTAAGCGGAAGGTTAGGGTTAGGCTGCGGAACTTGAAAGGTTAGGGTTAAATTTAGGCTGTGGGAAACAAAGGGTTTGGATTAGAGTAGGGTTAGGTGGTGTAGGGTAGGGTTAAGGGTAGGGCTGTTATATAATGGCTTACCTGTAGGTTGAGGACTCTTTGCAACTGCATCACCATTGCTGTAGAAAATGGAGACTGCCAGCAATTGTCGTGCGATGTTCTGTTGCAAAGCAAAGCACACTCCAACATTCTGCTCTGCAGCAGAGTTTTATAGGGCTGTTTTTGACGTTAGTTTGCTATGACTGATACGGAAGACGTCATTGTACATGAGGGGTAGCTGGAGCAACTTGATCAAGGGACGTTGCTAGGGTTTGGATTAGGTGAGATGCTGCCATATCAGGTTGAAGGTATTGCACCTAAGTACAGGGGAGTGTAGGCACAGAACTCTGGGTCCCCAGTATAAGAATAAATGGAAAAGTTATAAAAAAATAAAGGTTATAAAATATAAACAAAATAGATGTAACTAAACACTGACAGATGTGAATATGAGCACAACCAGGCATGGGATACAATGCTTTACACTAGTGGTAACCTGGAAAACTTTGCTTCTTTTTGGGTTAATTGTAGCTGAAGTGTATATACTTTGCACCACTGTGGGGAACTTTGCATTGCATTGGAGGACCATGGAGGAGCATTTTGGTGAGCGCATGTGTCCTGTTCCTAATTTCGTCTCTTGGATATGCTTGCTGTGACCTCCCAGAAAATCCCTAAATATTCTTATGTATAAACCAGGGGCCTGATCCAGAGCAACGCTCGCAAGCGAGCGTACGCTCATCGTATGCGAATTTTTGGGAAAAAATTCGCAATGCGCATGCCCAGTATGACAGGTTCCGGTCGCCCGAGCGTCATGAGCGAATAGCGGGCGTATCGTTAGCGTATTTTTCGCTCGCTGGGCGTATTTTTTTTACGATGGTCGGCTGGGCGCCCGTTTTACTACAGGGAGGCGGGGATAGCCATTTAAATTGTACAGTATGGGCGTGCTAAGCGTATTTTCGCAGCGTATTTTCTGCGAATTTTCGTACGGCCGACGGTCGTCCCGAGTGTAGGGTATAGCCGCCGTAAGCAGGGACTTTACTATGGGAGTGCTAGGGGCGTGTAGGTTGATACGACGAGCGTATTTTCGCATTCGCCCGTCGTGCGAATTTTTCGTAGCGCTGGATCAGGCCCCAGGTAGTCATAGATTGACTGATAATCTGTAAATCAGATCGGACTGCATGCCGGAGGCAAGGGGGACAGCTGGGGCGAGCCCCAAGGTAACAGAGGGACCCCTGCAATACACTGTTGAGGAGGGATGGGGGGCCCCAAATACATGAGTATACTGGGCCCCAAGATTTCTGTTGCCATGTCTGTATGACTGTTCAGCTCAAGATAAAGACCACATGGGACAATTTAAATCCTGCTTTAGATTGATTTAAAAAAAATAGCATAAAAGTGGGTTAAGGTATTCCAAGCACCTGAGTGACCACTGTAGCCCAAAGTGGGCAATTACACTTTTGGTTCAGATCCACACAGGGCTGGCCCTAGCTATAGGCATTATAGGCAAGTCGCCTATAGCGGCATCTTGTGAGGGGAGGAGGTGCACCCCAGAACAGAAAAGGAAACAGCACATGTGTAGCAGCTCCTCCCCCTTGTAAACCAGAGCGGTGCCGCTTTTTAGCCAGCTGCCTGCCCAGGTACCATTGTACCTCCACTGTGACCCTCTGATAGCAGAGCTGATTTTCTGCTAGAGAGCACCAACCAAATCTTGCCTAGGGCACCAAATTGGCTAGGGCCGGCCCTGGATCCACATATAAATAATTCTGGCTCAATTTTTTACGCAGACTGAATTGATAAACAATTTTCTCCTTCTTTCCAGGTCTACAACAGTTGTATCTGGAGCTGAGAATGGAATTTACCCTCCTCAATGCAGACTGAACAAGGCTCATAAAGGATCTGGAGAGCCTTATTCTGAGAATGATGTTTAATGTCACACCTCTGCTGCCTCGGAGGCTTAATTCTGAATAGACAGCAATAAATTGGAGGAAATTAAAAAATACCAGCATTACATCTGACTGTCTGACTCTGATATGCTTTCATGTGCGGAATATTGTAATTGGTTCTAGGTCAAATAAATTACAATCTATTGGCTATTTTATTGGAATAGACATCACAAATGATTTAATCTTATTCTCATATGTGTCTGAGATAACGAAAATTTCCCTGAATGTGCTCCATAAACATCTTAATCCATATGAACATGACGGTCCGGATTCACAGTTACGTAGTTTTCATCTTACGTACGTTGTTTTAAGAATTGAGCTACTATGCATGCGTAGTACTCATTTACACTATCTACGTAGCATTTCTGTACATAGATTGCGTAAAGACGGGTCTATTTACTAACTAAAGACCGCGCTTACGCAATCTACGTACAGAAATGGTACGTAGATAGCGTAAATAAGCTACTAAGCATGTGCAGTAGCTCTATTCTTAAAACAACGTACGTAAGACGAAAACTACGTAACTTTGAATCCGGACCCTCATGACGACCACACACCCTGGTATTCCACATTCAGAGAATTCAGCCCGGTAGACTTGTTTCTGTACGTTTTCCTTGGATATGACTGCTTACTGAGTGTAGTGCTAGTAGATGTTGTAGTTACCTTGACTGAATTCTTTGAAGATAAAGATCTGCAAACAAATCACACTAATTAATACAACACAATCACACAAACTGCTATGAATAGCAGATGTTCCCCTACACTCTGCTTTCACTCTGCTTGCTGAGCGGCTGTTGACTAAACAGCAGAAGGCCCTTCTTTCCTGTTTGTGATATAAAATATATCTTAATGCTAATAAAATAATAATAAAAAAATGCTTAGTTGACTTTACATGTTTCTTTTTTTTTCCAACTGAACTGTCATTTACAGTGTCATGAGCCCTCTTGTGGTTATTAGCATGTATTACATGTACATAATATTTCTTATTTTATTTAGTTTATTTATTTAACAGGTTTTTATATAGCATCATCAGATTACACGGTGCTTTACAATTTAACAATCATAATAGCAAGACTGGGTGCAAACATACACATGGTAAAAGTGCTCAGTGCTCTGTATGATCCAGTCACAGAGCAGTGTTAGTAGCACTGAGGGGAATTTTAGTATAGAGTGAAAGTGAACACGTTTGTGTTAATCATGAAAGGAAAGCCATATAATATATTAGTTATAAATAGTGTAGACAAATGTTAAGTAGGTAAAGGAATTTGGTAAGCTTGTCTGAAGAGGTGAGTTTTAAAGGAGCGCTTGAAAGTTCAGAGAGTAGAGGATAGTCTTAGTGGGTGAGGAAGGTTATTCCAGAGAGTGGATGCAGCCCGGGAGAAGTCCTGTAACCAATAATCAGAGCATTTGTTTAGTGTGGAGGAGAGCTGTCTGTCCTTTGAAGATCTGAGAGAGCGAGCTAGGATATATCTTGAGATGAGTGAGGATATGTATGCAGGTGCAGTCTTGTTGATGACTTTGTAGGTTAGCAAAAGGATCTTGGATTTGATTCTGTAAAATACAGGTAACCAATGTAGAGACTGACAGAGTAGACCTGCTGTAGAAGCGCGTTTGCAAGGAAAATCAGTCTAGCTGCTGCATGCAATATAGACTGTGGGTTGGGGGGTAATTTTATAATGTGGGAATCCAATAAGGAGAGTATTACAATAATCAATGCGGGAGATGATTAGTGCATGAATGAGAGTTTTTGCAGTGTCTTGTGTAAGATATTTGCGTATTCTGGAGATGTTTTAAGCTATATAACAGGATTTATAGACAGATTATATGTGGCCATCAAAGGACAGTTCAAAGTAAAGGGTAACACCTAAGCATCGAGCTTTATGAGTAGGGAATATTTCAGTGCTGTCGTAGAGTGGCCATATGGTGACTTTTATTATCAGGTGGAAATATTGTACTTATTTTTTTATTTTGAACAGGTATTAGTATTATTATTAGCAATAGTAGTAATAGTAGTATTACTAATACTACTACTACTACTAATAATAATAATAATAATAAAAGATCTGTTTTAGATAACTCCAGCAGTTCTTAGACACACAGGCCCCGATCCAGATCTGAGCACAAATCAGCTGGCGATGGCGGTGCAGTTTGCATGAGATCCAGAACCACGCATGACTATGGGCCTGATCCAGAGCAACGCTCGCAAGCGAGCGTATGCTCATCGTAAGCGAATTTTCGTCAAAAAATTCGCAATGCGCATGCCCAGTATGACAGGTTCCGGTCGCCCGCGCGTCATGAGCGAATAGCGGGCGTATCGTTAGCGTATTTTTCGCTCGCCGGGCGTATTTTTTTTACGATGGTCGGCTGGGCGCCCGTTTTACTACTGGGAGGCGGGGATAGCCATTTAAATTGTACCATATTATCAGTATTGTCATTTTACATATGTTTTATTTTTTACAATGCCATCATATTAAATAGCTCTTTACAATTTTACACACATCGGGCCTGATCCAGACCTACGCCCGCCGTCGCTAGGATGGCGGGCGTAAGTATAAGATCAGCTGAAAAGCAGATGTTGCCCGGCGTCGCTACGGCAACGCCCGATCGTGGATTGGGCGTCCGTAGCAGCGCCGTAGGGACGCTGGAGCTAGTTAAATGAGGTTGGGAGGGCGGTCTAAGCGTCCATACGCTCCTGTGCGAGTGTATGGCCTCTTCCTTACGCCGGCTGAAGTTAGGGTAGCCTTCAGCCGGCGTAAGGAAGGGGCCATACGCCCGCACAGGGGGAGTGTCAGGGTAAGTGAACGCCGATACGCTGTGCTTTAGTAAGCACAGCGCATCGGCATAGGGCTGGATCAGGCCCTAGGAGAGGAGAAGTTGAATATCAAAGTCTCTGTGCTTCCTAAACATATGGCACTGGACAGTGGTTGTCATGGATGTCATGTCGTTGTCTCTCTCATTCTCAAAAAAACTAATCTGGACCCCACATCCCCCTCCAGCTACTGACCTCTGTCCCTTCTCCCCTACACCTCCAAACTACCGACGTCTCATCAGCTACCTTACTAACAACTCTCTCCTGGACCCCCTCCAAACTGATTTTCGACCCCTCTATTCCACTGAGACTGCCCTTACCAAAGTGACCAATGATCTGTTATATGCTAAATCCAAGGCTCATTACTCCATCCTCATCCTCTTTTATCTGTTGGCTGCTTTTGACACTGTTGATCATCCTCTTCTGCTTCAAACCCTCTGTTCTTTTGGTCTCACTGACACTGCTCTCTCCTGGTTTCCCTCCTATTTCTCTAACCGCACCTTTTCTGCTTCCACCCCTAGCTCATCACCCCACCTCTCTGCTCCCTTGTGGTGTCCCCCAGGGCTTTGTCCTTGGCCCGCTTCTCTTCACCCTCTACACATCCTCGCTGGGTAACCTCATCAGCACCTTTGGTTTCAATTACCACCTCTACACTAATGACACCCAAATTTACCTCTCCTCCCCTGACCTCAGCCCCTCTCTTCTGTCTAAGATTTCCGAGTGAATTGCGTCCCTATCCACATGGATGCCAAACGCTTCCTCAAGCTGAACATGGACAAAACGGAAATCATTGTTTTTCCTCCCCCTCTATCACCATAACCATTGGTGACACCTCTGTCTCCTCATCCCCTCAAATTCGCTGCCTAGGTGTCATCCTTGACGCCTCACTTTCCTTTATAACACACATCCGCCCTCTCTCATTCTTTCCGTTTCCACCTACGGAACATTGCACATATCTGTCCTTTCCTCACCAATGACACTATTAAAACCCTCATCCACTCTTTAGTCATATCACGCCTTGACTACTCCTTGTAGGTCTCCCGCTCACCCGTCTTGCCCCCCTTTAATCTATACTCACTGCTGCTTCCAGGCTCATCTTCCTCTCACGCTACCTCACCTCGGCCTCTCCTTTATGTCAAACCCTCCACTGGCTTCCTGTCCGCTTCAGACCTCTATTAAAACTCCTTACCCTCACCTTTAGGGCCATCTCCTCATGCACTGCTCCTCTCTTCCCTTCCAGGCTCATCTTCCTCTCACGCCGCTCTACCTCGGCCTCTCCTTTATGTCAAACCCTCCACTGGCTTCCTGTCCGCTTCAGACCTCTATTAAAACTCCTTACCCTCTAGGGCCATCGCAGGGCCCTGCATCCTAGTGTTGTTCCTTCCTCCACCGCTTTCCCCTCCTCACCTCACACCAGCAGTCCACTTCCTTCCCCCTCCTTATGTCTTCTGTAAGTTCTTCCCTCCCACTTAGTGTGTTAGCTCACGTGAGCAGGGCCCTGCATCCTAGTGTTGTTCCTTCCTCCACCGCTTCCCCCTCACATCATACCCTCTTGCCCCCCTCTGCTACCCTTTTACCCCCACCTAGTGGCTCCTTCTCATCCTCTCACTGTGCTCTATCCCCTGCCCCCTGATCTTTCAAGCTTGACACCTCGCATTTTGCCTTGCATTCTGTGCTTACTACATTTATTGTAATTTTGTAATATTTTTATATTCATATTGTATTTAATATGTACTATGCTGTCCCTGTATGTCTGTTCTGTATTTTGTTGTATTTTGTACGGCGCTGCGGACACCTTGTGGCGCCTTATAAATAAACGATAATAATAAATGTCCTGCGATAAGCCCAGAGATCACTGCAGGGCGTCGCCAGAGGGGTGAGTATTAGTAAATTTGAATGAATGAAGCTGCCAGACTCACTGCGAGCCAAAGCGAGCCTGAAACAGCTTCATTTATTTCAAAACCTTAAGGTAAGTAAATAGACCCCACATACAGCATAGGTGGCATTGCTAGTGATAGGAAGACATGTGGAAAGAGGGTCCTGAGCAAACAGTGGTAAAGCCCCATACACACTACAAGTTTATAAACAATGGACGTCATTATAGAACATTACACATGAATTTCGATTGAGCCTTCATTACTGAATGACTTGATTGTTCAAATTAAACTTCGATCAAAATATTTTGTATACTTCGGGCATGATCATTGCAGCGTACACACTGAAAACACTCCTTCATCGGGTGATTTTAATGATTATCGTTTAAAAAAAATAATAATGTGTATTTATGGACCTTAAGTCAGTATAATGGGGGTCATAATAACAATAAAAACAAAAACCGTGACTCCCTTAGTTCCCTAAATAATCTACCAGTCACAGTGTAAATGTACTTGTATATAGTCACAGCCACTGAATTGTGGATAGCAATAAAAACGTGTTTTTACAACATGATGAGTGCTTAGGAATATGTTAATTGAAAGGGTCTTTTTACCACACTATGGGCCTGATCCAGACCTACGCCCGCGAGCGTAGCATATGATCGCCCGGGCGTATAAACTCCTACGCCCGTGAGCGTAGCGTATGATCGCCCGGGCGTATAAACTTTCACGCCCATGACACTCCCATTGATTGTACCGACTTACGGCGGCTCAACCCTACCCTAACTTTTTCAAGCGTCCGTGCGAATTTTCGTACCGATACGCTGGTCGTACGGGGCTTAGCACGCTCATACTGTATAATTTAAATCCCTGCCTCTGTGTAGTAACTTGAGCGTCCGGACTATCGTCGTACAAAACGCACGCCCCTTGGGCGAAAAATTCGCTCAAAATACGCTCGCTATACGCTCATGTCCGTCGGACGACCGGAAGTTGTCATACTGTACATGCGCAGTGCGTTTTTTAGCCCGGTTTTACGCTCCCGAACGGCGTACGATCGCTTGCGGCCGTAGGTCTGGATCAGGCCCTATTTCACTAAAGTTCTAATGCTACTTTCCACTGTCCTCTTCAGTTTTTGAATGTAGGAAATAAGCCTTAAGTGTTGATGATCCCCCTACCCGGGAGATTTCCATTCAGCTGCCCTTTCCATAGCTATGGTCATGCTATGAGAAAATATTGAGCATGTGGTAATTCCAGCCAATGGGATACATTTATTCTCTGAAGAGAAAAGTAGATGTGTTGCCCATAGCAACCAATCAGATTCTGAGGATAGAGCATATTAGCAGGACATGAGGCAGAGCTGAGGAAGGAGCATAGGATCAGTACACAGACACAGTACAGAACAGAATAGAGAGACACAGGCGTGGGACAGACCAGAGAAGCAGGACACGGGACAGAGCTGAGGATAAAGCATATTAGCAGGACACGGGACAGAGCTGAGGATAGAGCATAAGAGCAGGACACAGATACAGGACAGAAAGGAGGACAGAACAGCGAAGCAGGACATGGACATGGGACACAGGGCAGAACCAAGGATTAGGACAGAGCTGAGGACAGAGTGGAGAAGCAGGACATAGGACAGAGGAGCAGAACATGGGACTGAGAGGAGAACAGAGCGGAGGAGCAGGACACAGCAGAGATACTGGGGAAACAAGGTTTTGACTATTTATCGGTTGACCTCTTACCATGTCAGTGATAAATATTGACCAATGATACAGTCAGGATGAACAGACATCAGAGCTAATCTCCCTCTCCCTATTGTTAAAGTAAAGTCGAAGTCAATGAATACAATACTATAAACATGGTAATTCTGTAATTTGTTTTTGTTTGTTCTGGTTACTGTTTAATTAATTTCATTTTAATTAAATATGCCAATGTGTCAGAAGCTGGTGACAGTTGTGTTTATTGTGTGTGAGCTGCTGCCACCTGTTGGAAAATGTCAGTATGACATTTAAGTGCTTAGAGATTCTTATACTCTCTGCTGATCAGTCACAAAGTATTAACAGAAAACTTTCCAAGTCATCCAGAATATTCAGGAGACTACCGAAACTGCCAGGACTCTGGGAAAGCAGATGACCCTCCTGTTATCAATCACAGAATTTAATGTCAACTGACTTATATGACAAATAAGAAATAAGAAATTGAATATGATAAATTGAAGCATCAGTTTGTGCTGACATTATTTACAGTATATGTTGGTTTTATTGGGCTGGTTTCAGACTTAAGTAACTGCTTGAAATTAGTTACTCCTGGGCTAAACCATGTTGATTGCAGGGGAGTTATATTTCATCTGCTGCAAACAGTATTAGAGTTGAGAGGTGATGTTTCCTATCCCAAGTGTAAATAACAGTGTGATAGTAAAGCTGGTCAGTATCTGTGTGCAGTAAGCAATTCAAAGATATATCCCTGCATGCAAAGAATACAATTAACTTGACTGCCCTGAAATCAACATGGTTTAGCCCAGCAGTAACTAACTGTATATCACTTACTTCTCTTTGTGTAGTGCCTCCACAAAGTCTTCTTTATATCTATGGGTATGTATGGACTAGGATATAATGACCAACAGGGGTGACTTCTCTTTTATATAAAAAATATTTACTTTGTCAATTCGTATTTGAAACAACTTTACCATTAGAGAATAAATAATAATTTATTAACTATTTATAATATATTTCTAAAATTATAAACTAATCCTAACACACTATAAAATATTTATATCCAACACTTATATATATAGATAATATAGATCATATCCCATTACATTATTTTAAAATAACTTTAATTCTATAAACTATAACCTAATTCTAAATTACTCTCATCACTAAGAATAAATATTACCAATTATTATAATACACGTATACTTTTTAGTCCACAGTATAAGAATACACCTCACTCCCTGGCCAGGCTGCCATTGGTGCACTTAGATTACTGTTGGTAGCTACTTCTCCCTTAGTAATATGTAAATATAATCTCCAGACTTGTGTCTCCATTACACCATTGCTGCAGATTACATATTTTATAGATATATGTATCTCAGTATCTTATCCAGAGGTTTCGAGAAGCGTAGGGTTAATTTATTTAACTGGAGCAAATTAAACTCACTGTGTGCAGTGTGATGAGAGATGTCACCCACCTCTCCTTGATGCCCATTGGTCATGGGGGTCTCTGGGGGGTGGCATTGAAGAGGGGCAGAATTTTCTTAAGCTGCTGTGTACATGACTGTTGTCACTTTTCTTCTGGATTTGCAGAAGCATTGCAGAATCTTCTGGAAGGATAAGTTGGAATATTGTGTATCTTTATCCTGATTTATTGTTTCTTACTCACATCTCTTACTCATATCTTTCTCTTCCCTCTATCTGTCTGTCTTTTTCACTTACCTTTTGTCTTTATAGTTTTATTTCTATCTGTGGCCTTTACTTTCACTTTCACTTTCACCCTCGCCCCCTGTTCCTATCTGGTCTTACTGACCTCTTTTGGATCAGCATTTCTGCTGCATGTTAGTAAAATCATAGCTCTGGCTGTAGGGCTGTTCTTGGTGTTTCACTTCCCAGCAGTTCTCGCCTATGTGCCTTTCATAGTGTGTCCAGTGGCCGGTACAGGCTGTGATATAGCTGTCCGTCTATCCATTTGCACCTTCACTCCCCCTCCCTTTCTGCAGTCATCAAAATAGTGATCACTCACTGATTATGTGTATGTGTTTCTGGGTTTTCCTCTAGAATCCCTATTACAGTAGGCTGACTTGTTGATAGTGGGCCGTATTCAGAGATCCGTCGGTGATCGGGCCACAAATATACGCAACTAAGTGGCAGGTGGGAGCAGGTTACTCCCACCAGAAAAAGCAGTCACTCCCCTCGCAACCTCCGGCCGAACCTAAACTTCAACCTGCATAGACTTGCCCTAACTGGCCGCACTCACTTCCGGCCTTATGTGTATTAGTTGCGTATATTACCAGCCCTAACTCTGTAAGCGCGCCCACTTTCACTCATCTCAATGCCTCCCCCCGCCCATTTCTATGCAAATCCTTAGATCCGTAAATTTCCGCAGCACTTAGGGTCGCATTATTCTCTGCGCGATTCACAAGTCCGTCCTTTAGCAATTTCCAACCTTAACTTCAACGTAGATGGCCTATCACTATTACTACGTATGCGCAGTTGATGCAAAATCTATCCGATACTAAAAATACACACAAAACTTTCGTTAAAACCGGATCTCTGAATACGGCCCAGTAGGTGTAATACCTAATGTTAACAATAAGACCATCTCTGCTCAGCACAGGCACAGACCTGGACTCTGCTGGGTGCATATAAACCCATCTCGTGGGTATATCTGAGTGTGCAGCATGTTCTTTGACAAGGGATTGTTACATTGCCTGGTGGGGATGAATCTGGTTCTGCCAATAATTTTATGAGAAACAAAGTGCTGGTTTTTCAGTTTATACAACTAAAGTGGACATGGACATAAGTCGCTTTTACACCCTGTTATTGTGACTCCATTGTATAGGCAATGCTAGTACACACTTATCATATTGTGTTAGTGTGCTGTTTTGGGGGATGCAAGAGCCCAGTTATTAATAGGTGGGTCCACCACCCCCCTCACTACGCCCATCCTTATCAGGATTGTTGGCAACCTGCCTTTTGCCACTGCACCCTCACCGCTCGCGACCCACCCCTCCTAGGCACCGCTGATCCACAACCAGCTCCAGGTATGATGAGAACAGGCACAACAAGGGGGGAAACCAGGGGGTCAGGGCAAAGAGCTGAAACATTTTCTCCTTCAGCTTCACAGGCAGCTCCGGGTAGCCGTGGAAGATCCAGGAGCCAGGGAAGGGCAGCGGCGCCAGAGGTAGCAACCGGGGAGACACCAGGTGCCACTGAGGCGGACGATGCACATGGCACATTCCAGCTAAAGCCCACTTCACAGGCAGCCCCCGGTAACCATGGAAGGTCCAGGAGCCGGAAAGGGTACGGGGCCCCCGGCAGCATACAGGAACTGATCAGTGAGACGGTGACGGGGAAGACTACGGGAGTTGCAGAGGCTGATGAGGAGCCAGGAATGTTCCACTCGGCACCCGGTGAGTCAGACACCAACCTTCAAGGGGTGGGGGATGCTGATGTTGAATCACTGTCCACAAGTGCGTCAGTTACATTTTCTTAATCTGACGCTCCTAGCACCGCACCCATAGTTTAGGGAAGGCTATTGTCAGGCAGCTGTGCGAGAGGGTCATTAAAAAAGCCAACATGATTACTGCGGCTAAGGCACCTTCCCCAGAACCTAATCATAGCAAGGTTCTTTGTGAATATACCACTGTGCCCAGGGGTCTGCGCTTGCGAGGCAAGGGACAAATTAGAAAGGGGAAATACGTAGGCATTTTCCCTTACCGCCGACAGTCACAAAGCTTTAAGCGCGGCTTAGAAGAATGCGCCATTGTGGGGGGGCCAGTATCGTGGCTTTGACAACTGGCTCTCCGCATGGTGCATGTTTATGAGGTCTTGTCTGGAAACCAGACCGGGAGGGCATAAAGGCAGGGGCCATTACCTCCACCTGGTGTAGGATACCCACGTTACCGCTAAAGGTACAGCCTGGCGCAAATATGACTAGCACTTTTGCTTGAACGCGGATGGCCAGGCTAGCATTCCACTGGGGGAGAAGGTCGTGGGGCTCGGGCTTGAGGTTACTCATGCCACGCACAAGCCTCTCGGGGGAACAATACCCCCAAGAGGTTTCCGAGCAAGGGACGCGGTGCGCCCCTTCCTTGGCTAGGAGTACATGCTACGGGTATATTAAATCCGTTCGAAACAGGGGAGTGAAATGCCCCTTCTGACACTCCTGCCTCAGATGAACGGGGCCTCACTCTGCAAAATCCAGTAGCAAGCACAACCCTCAGAGTGCCAATAACAAGCAGAGTTCTGGACTAGGGCTTGTGCCAACGCCAGTTAAACTTGACACCTTTTCTCCTTAATGGTTTCCGAAACGGGTTCTTCCGGCTTATCGTTAGGAAGGTATCTATGGCCTATCCACGTAGTCTGCAGTCCGCATCACAATTACCAGAGGTCCTAAAGGAAGAAGTCCTTAAGGAGATTAGTCTGGGACGTATGTCTGGTCCATGTTCTAATCCCCCTTTTTCAAGACCGGGTAGTGCACCCATAGGAGTCATGTGCCCGAGTAGTTGACCAAGCAATGGAGTCGGTTTTAGAGCTGGTAAAGTCTGCTGGTCATGGTGCCCTCATGGTTGCATCGAGGTGGAAGCGGCCTTTAGGGTTCTTCCCCTTCATCCATCACCCTATTGATTTATGTGCTTGCCCATGGGCTGCTCGGTGTCTTGTGCCTACTTTGAGGCATTCAGCAGCTTCTTGCATTGGGGCATGGTGGCCGGAACCGGTCAGTCAGCAGTGGCACATGGATGATTTCCTGGTGGTGGGCCCTGCAGCAACTGATTTTTTTCTCTATGCGGGCTCTTTACTTTTATCGTGATCAACGCAGTTACAGGCCTCTGCCACCCCCCACAAGACAAGGTGCAACACCTTCAATCCCTCATCGGAAGCTTTAGTTGCCCAACAGCTAACTACACTAAACGCATGCATTAGTGGGGACTTTTTGCTTTGCCTGTGGGGGCATCCCCTAAGGCAGAATATTTTGGCATAGACTAGATTGGGCTATGGTAGTGGTGTAGGGACCACGCAATTGGATCCTGCTCTCCGGAGATCTCAGAGCTGATCTCAGAATGTGGGACTCATGCTTGGATGGGTTTGATGGGATCAGACTGGGGACCTCACCTGCCGTTTTTGATCAAGGGCTTCAGCTTTGGACAGATGTGGCTAGCAGCACAGGCTCTGGAGCATATTTTCAGGGGAGATAGTGCGCAGGGGTTTGGCCGACCCCTTGGCACATGAGCGAATGGGTAAGGAATTTGGCATTGCTTGGGATATTCCCTATCGCAGTCATGGTAGAATTGTGGGTCAGCCACTTTCAGAATAAGGACATAGCCTCCTGGCATGGTAACCTAGGGTTCGGACAGGCCACCAATTGACTGAGCGTGTCGTCCCCTCCTGCTGTTCCCCATGCAGGCACATCATACTAAGGTGCCTAGAGTTTAGCATCAACCTCAGGCGGTACATGTCCCGGGTGGAACAGCAGACTAGCTGATTCGCTCTCCAGAATTTACTGGCCTAGATTTGACATCTTGCCCCTAATGCTGAGCTGGTGGGGGCACCATGCCCTGTCTATCTGGCAGGTGATCAGTCAGGGATAAAGACCTTGCATTGCAATCCTTAGCCCTTCAACACTATGGAGGTACTGTCAGCCTGGGAAGTTTTGCTTGTTTATCACCAGACTCACGTTAGAGGGGGAATGAACTTGCAAGTTTTCCTACATCAGTGCATCTGCAGGAGTATCAGCTTGGTAGGTCCCATTCTTATGTCAGCCTGCTATGACAGGTATATCCCTTTTGGAAAAATTGAACGGAGAACCGGATGTCACCAAGGCATTCGTAGTGGCTAAGGCAAGCAAATGGTGGGCAGGGCTGTAACCAGTGGTGCCTGACACGCCAAGGTCAGGCATTCGTTTTGTCTAGGCGATGGAAGAAGTTATGTCCGTGGATAATGATGGCTACGGGACGCTATTGTTTCGTGCCGCATTTGGCTTTGCTATTGATGGTGCCTTCTGCATCGGAGAATTATTGGCATCTTCAAGAAATCCCTTAGTGTCAGGCCTGCTCGCCAAAATTGCATACTTGCTGGGCTCCTCCAAAGTAGGATATATGGGGAATAGACCAATAAGGCGGGTAGGGGACACTGGGTCGAGATACGTAGATACATTGACTCATACATATGCAAAGCGGAATTGGGATGCTTCCTCCCTAGGGAATGGCCCCTGGATGATACGGTTAGGTTTGCTCATAAGAACGGTATTCCGCTGTCCTGCTATCACTTTGACGTTGTTTTTCAGAAAACCTTGATACACCTGGGACGGAACCCAGAGGATCACGGGACATTCCCGTTTTGCATGGGTGCAGCAGCTGGTGTAGTTGCAAAAGGGTATCCAGTGGAAGACATAAAAAGGATGTGATGCTGGAAGTGGCAAGTATACAGGTCATACCTGCGGCCTTTGGCGGAGAAAGTCCCCTAAGTGATCTGGATGGATCCTCAAGTGTGGAATCGAATAGACTTGCGTCTATTGATGCAAACTGTTTATTTCATAAGTGGAGGTTTATTAGTTGCTCCTTGTTTCTCCCTCCCCCTTGCCACAGTCCGGACATGGTTCCCAGGATTAGTCCGGTAGCTGGCCCGCTGCACCAGGTGCAGGAGCGCGAAGGACTTTTTTCTTCTGACACACCTGGCTTTAAGTAGTTTACCTTAGTCTATATAGAAAAGACCGGGGTGATCATGAGGGTTTTTACCTTCGCACAGCGCCGTGTACATTCCCTGTTTCCCTCCTTAGTCAAGTTCTTATCGTTAGCTAATACAGTTGTTATAATGTGCTTTTGTTTTCTCTCTCTCTCCCTCCCTCTTATAGCGTGGGTCCCGCGGCAGCAGGTGGCTCGGCTGATTGGTCATTTTTATATTTTTTGGGCCACCAGGCATATGTCAGTGGATGATTGGGCTGATTATTGGGGTGTGACAGCAGTACAGGGGGGGGGGCGTGCGAGGTATGCAGTGGTCGGCCATGCTGGAGAGCCTTGCACAGGACACGGTAATGGAACAGCCCCCTGATATGATATTTTTGCATTTATGAGCCAATGATTTTGGACGTATTACTGCTGGTGAGTTATCGTTGGGCATGAAGAATTACTAAAAATTGGCCTTTATTACATGGTGGTGGTCAGAGATAGTCCCATGACGGGTCAGGCGGTATTCGAATAATGGTGTGGTTATGGACAAGGGGCCTGATCCAGAGCTACGGCCG
>WWET01000441.1:236034-262008 GCA_011038615.1 Limnodynastes dumerilii | reverse complement strand
TCACTGCTAACCTAAATACAAGAGGGGGTAAATAAACAAACCTACAGTGTGCATCACTGCTAACCTAAATACAAGAGGGGGTAAATAAACAAACCTACAGTGTGCATCACTGCTAACCTAAATACAAGAGGGGGTAAATAAACAAACCTACAGTGTGCATCACTGCTAACCTAAATACAAGAGGGGGTAAATAAACAAACCTACAGTGTGCATCACTGCTAACCTAAATACAAGAGGGGGTAAATAAACAAACCTACAGTGTGCATCACTGCTAACCTAAATACAAGAGGGGGTAAATAAACAAACCTACAGTGTGCATCACTGCTAACCTAAATACAAGAGGGGGTAAATAAACAAACCTACAGTGTGCATCACTGCTAACCTAAATACAAGAGGGGATAAATAAACAAACCTACAGTGTGCATCACTGCTAACTTAAATACAAGAGGGGATAAATACACAAACCTACAGTGTGCGTCACTGCTAACCTAAATACAAGAGGGGGTAAATAAACAAACCTACAGTGTGCATCACTGCTAACCTAAATACAAGAGGGGGTAAATAAACAAACCTACAGTGTGCATCACTGCTAACCTAAATACAAGAGGGGATAAATAAACAAACCTACAGTGTGCATCACTGCTAACTTAAATACAAGAGGGGATAAATAAACACAAAAATAAATAAATAAGCCCTGCCCCGAAAATAAGCCCTAGTGCCGTTTTTGAAGAAAAAATAAATATAAGACCCTGTCTTATTTTCGGGGAAAGATGGTATTTGAATTGCTTACTGCACACAGATACTGAACAGCTTTACTCTCACACTGTTATTTAGACTTGGGATAGGAAATATTACCTCTCAACTCTAATACTGTTTGCAACAGATGAAATATGACTCCCTTGAAATCACCATGGTTTATCCCAGGGGTAACTTTCCTCTCCTAATTTCAAGCTCCTTCTTAAGTCTTGATCCAGCCCAAAGTCTGTAAGTATTGCAAATCTGTGATATAATGTTGATTATTTCTTATTAACACCACAAGAAATCACACAGGACTATAAACAAGACCAGAGGCTGTATTTGTCAGATGCTTTATTTTCATTACTATAATCATAAGGAATTAAAGACAGATGTACATTCTAAGGAGTTATATTCCCCTTTTCTTTTATTATTTTACATGCGCATAGTTTAAATCTGGCAATGTGTATTATTGTTTTTCTTGGTTTTTTTTGCATCAGTAACAGCAGTGCAAAGGTTTTCAGCATTAGAAAGAAACTGAACTCAGAAAATGTATATTCCATGTGACAGCTTGTGGAGCCCTGACTCTGGGTGGCAGTACTTGTTCTGCTTTATCAAACCCTGCCTCTCTTACACCTAAATGTGACAAATCAATATGAGCAACATCATTTCTGTTCCTAGCTCATAAACCAGAGCTTTGTACTCCTTTATATCCCAATCTTCCCTTTAGAACTACTAAACAACTAGGTTCAGGCTCTGTAATAGACTATATAATCAAAATTCCAGCATTCCCATTCCCCGTAGAATAAATGTGCCACTGGTTTTTTGCCCACTGATGTCACATGGCCACACCAAATGCCATTTCCTTGTCTAGCTTAATATAGCTATACACATCATCATAATGCATATTTAAATGTGCAATTGTAGTAGGCAATAATACATAAAAGCTTACTTCATTGTTGATTATTGTATATTGGTGGTAAATAAATATATGGTTATGGTGTTTTGTATACATTATATTACTTTTAAATGTACGATGGATCAGGAAGTTTCCGTTACTGCATTTTTAAGCAAACTTTGTAGACTTATCTACTTATAGTACAAGCACTTTTTCAACAAACTTTGTTTCACAAATGTGAAATGCACCCCAAGTAAAATGATCTAAATGTGACTTTTACAACAGAACTCCAATAAAGTTTAACAAAGTTCAAAGGCAATAAAAAAAAACATATAAAACAATTGTTTAGGGCTGGCATAGACAATACTGGCACTCCAGGTTTTGTGACACTGCAGGTTTCAGCATGCTCCAGTAGGATAGGTATAGATGGTACCAGGAAATGGAGGATGAGACGTGTTTTTCCAACATCATGTGTTTTTTGCCACCCTCTAGTCACTAAAGCTCGAATGCTACGCTCCACTGTCCTCTTCCATTTTTGTCTGTGAGAAATAAGCCTTTTGTGTTAATGATCCTTTCCCCTTCCCCTGGGTGCATCCCATTCAGCTGCTCTTTCCATGCTATTAGAAAATATTGAGCATGTGGTAATTCCAGCCATTGGGATACATGTATTAAATACTTTTGTCTAAAGAGAAAACTAGATGTGCTGCCCATAGCAACCAATCAGATTTTAGCTATCATTTTCTGGAATATACTGGGTAAATGATAGCTAGAATCTGATTGGTTGATATTGACATCACCTTTACTCTTCACTTTAGAGAAAAGTACAGATGTTTGCTAAATAAATCTACTGTTATGTCCTTATTGAGTTCACTGTTCCATACTGACTGCACTGGAAGAGGAAAAAACATGAAATGTGGTTTCCAGTATGGAGTATATGGTATCTTTATAATAAGTGCTTATTTACATCATTACACCCTTTACAAAACTAATTTTGAATAAGGTAGTTATTGAATATACAATATTTTCATTTTACTCTGACAGTTTTGTTTATTAAGTTACATAGTTTTCTGAATAATGACTTTTCCCTCCATCACCAGTTCAAAAATCAAAGAAGAGCCAGCCAATTAAATCCTCCCTACATAGTAAAATGGAAAACAGGGACCAATCAAGACACAACACTTATCTTTGGTCCAGATCTGTAACAAGGTACAGATTCAAAATTACAGGTTCCTGGCCTTTTTCCTGTTTTATTCAATGTTTTTTTTTTCCAACCACACATGATATCTTTTCTCTCTAAACATTATCTTTAAATATAGCCAGCAGATTCACTGGAAATTGGCAATTTTGTTGGTCAGCACTTTATTACATATACCTCTAGGAAAAATGATTATATGGAAAATTGTTAACTACTGAATTAAGATTGAGCAGTTTTTGCATAACTTTTGCAGAAACCAACAGTCAAATCTAGTGCAAATTTGTGCTTGATGACTGCAGTGAAACAACAATTTTAATGGGACTGCAAACCTTTGTTCTGGGTCAGTATTTTCATAAGTGTCCAAGATACGATATACAGTACCCTTTGTATGAGCCTGCTTATTGTTATACAGTTTTCTGATTTCTTTTAATGTAAAAAAGCTATTTAAATTAATGAGGCAAAGAGAGAGCTTCTGAATCCTCCTCTTCTTATATTCAGTGTATCTGTGAAAAGTAAATCATGTATGTGCTAATCAAAAAATAGTGATGTTTCATCAATCCACTTTCCACGTTTATCATTAGAACACGCTGCCAAAAATGTGTGGTCTGTTGGGTTCCTAAAGCATATGTAGAATTATTACATGCACCCTATTGGGGCTGATCCAGAGTTTGAGAGTAAAGCTGGCCACACACTAGAGCGATTATCGTCCCAAACTCACAATTATCGTGCATTGGGCCAAATATCGCTCTAGTTTATGGTGCAGATTTTGTTTCTAACTAGCGATAAAACGTTCCTAAGATGCTAGGGCCCAATCATCTCATTTGGAATTCTTGAATGATTATCCTTTATCGTTAGCAAAATAGTGCAGTGTGTGGTCATTTTAGATAATCATTCAAGATTTCCAAATGAGAGAGGGCAGAGCGCTTCAGAGCCCCACACGCTGACAGGCTGCAGCGCGGTGTACTCTCTCCCTCTGTCTGAGCATACAGTGATGTATACCCAGACAGAGGGAGAGATGACACAGCACAACAGCCTCTCAGTGTCCAATAAGCTGGCTGCATATGTCTCCTGTCAAGATTGACAGGAGACACAGCCAATCAGAGAGACTGCTGGCTGCAGGCTCTCCAGCAGAGATTATCGCCCCCAGCCTCTGCTAGTGTATGGTGCCGATATCGGGACCTTTCCCCATGGGAAAATCGTCCCGTTTATTGGCAGCCACACGCTGGGAGCGATAATTAAAAATCTAAATTTGCAGCAAAAGCCAAATATTTTCCTTACATGCAAAATAATTCAAATTCATTTGCACCACTGACATTGCGAAATGGTTTTGTTCAGATCTAAATTTGTGCTTGGATCTGCTGATCCAGAGTTGTGTTTCCATCTGTTTTGCAGGGAATTCACACTGTGCATACTCAGAATGGGAGCTAACACAGAAAGATGGGCGCACTGCTGTCCATCCATCTGTGTCCGCAACTGACTGTTGTGCGATAGTGGAACAAGGAGTAAAATAATTATTCAAATATTTTTTATTTAGCAACATTTTTTTATTCATATCTTTTCTCTGCTTTTTTTTAAATGCCAGAATAGTAGCAGAATACTTCTACTATGCTGTGGCATTAATGTTCCAAATTAAGAAAGCATTTAAAAGGAGTTTTAAATGCTGCAAATGCATAAAAGTCGCATAAATTGCGTCATTAAGTCTCATCCCCATATCGACATCTGGTCCTTCCCTCTGAGATCTTCTGGTGCAAAGAACTGAAAAGTCGGCAACCCTGATTAAAAACCCATTTAATGTGGCTGTACAACTTTTAGGGGGACATAATGTAGTCACAGAATGGGAGGCAAATGATTCTTTTTTCCATTACTGTAAAAATAAAAACATATTACAAAGTCTGGCATAGTGTCACTACATGGATGTCATGTGTCATGGCACCCAGAGTGTCATTTAAAGGCTTCTTTTTGCACGTGACACCTATGTGGTGACACTGGGGTAGATCCAGAACTATGCACTAGTGCCGATCGTATGTACGCAGAGCGTAAATACAATGCACTCCCACGGACACTCCCCTTGGTGGACCGTAATTTCACCCCCTTACGCTTGCCGAACCCAACATTAACTTTTCCCATCATAAATACGTCCGGCTGTAATTACGCGAAGATCGTAACTGTTCAATTTAAATGCATCCCCCCGCCTACATATCGTAACTGCATGGTACTTATGGCTATCGTAATATAGGAACACCCTTTCGTTCGTACTTACGCCAATGTTACGGATGACCGAATTACAGCAACGCACAACAGTGAATTACGTCAGGAATTAGTCACTGTGCGCATGCGCAGTGCCTATGTTTTGATGAGGTTACGCTTACGACAGGCGTATTTAAGCCCACGGGCGTTGTCCTGGATCTGGCCCACTGTGCGCACCTCTCCATAGAGCCAATATGATCCAGAAATTATGTTATGATTGGCTTTTTGCATGAAAACATTTCTAATACATATACTGTATCATCTTAAAGCACAGTTTTCTTGAAAGGGCCTTTATTTTACAAATTGATGCTACATGAGATTATTGTGTTTAGGAAAAAATATATTAGTTTTAGTCATTTAAATATTTTCTATAACTGCACAAGTCTTGTTAGTGTGCCACTATGATGAGCAACGGTTACCATGGTCAGGCCTGATCTGCATCAGTCTACAGGTTCCACTTTGAGCAAATATTTTTCGTGGTGGCACAGCTAGAATTTATTGTTACATCGCACTCAGAAACACCCTCTATTCAGTGAACTGAGCATTAAACGCTGAGCCAGTTTGCACTGATATCATCTCCTCTTTCTTGATGAAAATATTTGCACTGCTGATAAGCATAGCATATGAAGCATTACAAAATAAGTTCTAGAATAAATACAAGAATGTACCACTTATGGATACATTGGAAGCAAGATATATACAACTCTCTGCAAAGATTTTAACCCTTGGTACTGTAGTATCCCCTTATCGAAATCTGGTTATCTCATAAAGGAACATGTTCTGGGACCCAGTACGCTGATCATTAAAAAAAACAGAACCCATGGTTAACATTGACATAGTTAGACCCATTTATCCATATGTAGACATAGTTATTTAAATATACAGATTGTACAAATATAAGAAACAGTTCCAAAGAATAGTATACACTATGTTCTCAGAATTCGTATCATTGTTTTTTCTGTAATCTGTCATATCTCAGCCAGCCGATAATCTATTGAGATTCAAGGGCTTTTCCTTTGATAAAATTGTTAAAACCAAAAGTACAAAATGTTTTTATTTATAGAGCACAAACTGTAAATGTTAGTCTGCCTAATTCTGTAACCGACAGCAAAACAAATAGGTAATAAATATACAATAAGAATATGAAATAAAATAGATTAAAAAAAAATGTACTTCTTTGGAACACCTTAATGTAGGTTCCATAACATTTTTCTTTAATACCACTAGCCTCTTATCTGTTGCATTATTTATATAGACTATAAATGTATAACGTCCCTATATTTGGGATCATCCAACAGAGCGTTATGTAATATTGACTAAATTCATATTTTATCCAAATTTGCCATACTGAAGCAAAAATATAAAACACGGTTTATACTAGTTGAACATTAAGGAAGACTTTGACAAATAATCCCTTGCAATCCTACATAAATACTCTATAAGCAGTGTATAGAGTCATAACTGTGCAAAATGTAGAAAATGGAATTGATCAAGATACCTGTCCTAAATATAAAACATGAAAAATAAGTTATGCTATATGCAGAGGAATGCTCTGAAGATAAAAACTATTTGGAAAGAAAATACAAAGGAAGATGCCATTATGCTGCAGTGGTAATTTGCTTCAAAGTGTTAGTAAAATCAGAATAGTTTAATAAAAACTAAGCATGGACGTCCCAAAGTTATGTTATAATGCAAATTGTATTGTAAGGTCCACTTACCTGGGTTTGCTTCAAGGTAAGGGTTGATCATGTTGGGAGCAAAAGGCACCAACTTTCCCTCAGGGGGTTCAGAGTTTGGGAAGGAGAAGAGCCTGTGGATTAAGTAGAGGAGCCACCTGTAGACATAATGGCCCCCTTTCTAGTCACAATTGGTGCATAACTTCTTGTCTGGAGGAATAGCTGTACTTGCTCTACTCTCCAGAAGACAACAGAAGAGAAGGAGAAGTGTACAGCAGAACAACTGCAGCTCTCCCTGAATTCCTAAACATGGAAACTCAATGCACAGTACCTCAGGGAGCACCCAGTTTTATTCTAAAGGTAACATTTCTAAAAGGAAAACACTGAGCCATAAGCTCATCCTCCTCAAAATAACCCTCTTTCATTAGTCCTTTATTAGCTCAATGTCTTCATCATTATTTCCCATCAAACAGAGCTAAAGCTCTGCTCAAGAGGCAACTTGTCATACATTAGTTTCACTTAAATTTCGAAGATCTCCCAGAATCTAAGACGTGTACACAGCATACTGTGACATCAATGGCAGTGGCCAAAGCAGACAGAACAATACACAGAACTCCACTAAACAAACACCAATGTTTCCAGATAAAAATCGCTTCTGGTAACTAGGTTATTTTTTGCTTTTATTAAAATAAGATAAAAATATTTGTATACTTGTCAAATTGTTAATGTACCTAACTATATCCATAAATCAGAAATCTTGTGTTATACTGTAATTAGCACCCAGAGGATACATACAGTTAAGTCAGTGATAAGAGTATAACTGATGGTCATTTCAGCTAGTAATAGTAGCATAAGTGTGAAGTCCATTTTAAATGACAAAAGTGGCAGCATTCAGCCCTTTCATTAGAAACAATGAAACACATCAATAACAAGGTTACGTAGAATAGAGTGCTGTACTTTATATGTCATATGCTACAGTATGTAGGGGTTAAACACATCTATTTTCTTAATTAGCTGGGATTTGCCTTCCCTAGAGTTATATCAGAATTGGGTAGAGACTTTTCCTTGCATCTATACAAAGCGATGAATTGAACTTTGCAACTTTGTAAACAACACATCCAATTTAGAAAATTCCTTGAAATTTATGGTAAAATTAGGGATTACATAAAAATCCAAATTGAATAAGTTTTCAGACTGTATATGTTATTTTTAACTCAAATTGTCTTTTATCTATATTAGTACAATTTTTTTAAATTGTTTAAACCTTTCGCTATTGAACACAAAATAAGTAATATATTTCCACAGTCACCTAACAAAATATATATATTTTTAACTCTAGAGTTATACACACACTTCAGAAAAAAATATGGAGTAAAGTTGATCTAATTAGGATTCCTAAAGAAGATAATGTGATCTAGCTGATGAACAGGCACATTAGAGGCAGTTAGGGAGAAATCTGTATCTAATCCACGGTGGTATACAGTATATACTACTACTACAAACAATAATTCTGTAATAAACCATATAATAAATACAATGTGTTCACCATAGTGGTGTTGGTGATAAACCAATCAGAGAATAAATATGATTATGACTATACCTTCTATTTGCCTTTATGACATACGCTCATTATCGTGATGTAAAAAAACAATGAGTTGTCAGTGACAAAACTCCCTGAAAATCTTTAACCTGAGATGTGATGACTAAAGATAAAATTAAACCATTAGCCAAAACCTTTTCTGTCATTTAACAACAGGAAGTCACCACGAATACAAGTGATCAGGTGACTGTGTGGACCACACCTGGATCTAAACTGTTGGAAAACGTCTATGTCTGTGTATAGAATTGGGAAGGCTAAAGAGCAGACTGACGTTTCAAATTGACATGTACAGTACAAAACACTTCAAAGCAAGGCACAAAAACACTGCATCTAACACAAGACAGAACTGACCAGAAACTCGCAGGGAATGGATTACACAAAATGCTCTACAGGTGCTTGGCAAAGGAAAATTCATTTTAGCAACTCAGCAACTGAGCAATGCTCTGCAGACTGTTGGAAAGAGACATGAGTGCTGGATGCTGGTATGCTCGGGAATCCTCAGAGGAAGAAACGGGATTATGGTGCGTACATTACATTTAGCTAGAAATAATACAGACAACAGTGTTTATCTAATAGTGGAAATTCTACACTGTGTTGGGTATTAATGTGCTGAGCAGCAATACCGAGTCAAATAATTCAATATATATATATATATATATAAGCATTCATCTAATTAATCTACTGTAAGTACTAACATGCTTTGGTCCCTTCTGAATTACTAGATTACAATGAAGTGAAAGGGGTGATGCATTTACTTTGTGGTAGTGAACACTGTGACTAAACCATTCACAGACAGGACACCATATCGTTATAGCATTTCTTTGTGTACATGCTGTTGGCAACCATTGCAATCTACTTTCATTGAAGCCCCTGAGGACTGGATTGAGAACCATTGTCATAAATACTTTTGTCTATGTGTAACTTTTTTTTTAGAAGTTCGGTCACTTCCTAGTATTGCATTTTTATTAATGTACAAAATGTTCTATAGTCCCAGGCCATCCACCTTAGACTTTCTTGAGATGAGATGAAGGAACAGGGCTCCATACTTGTTTCTTCATGTCACTGTGCATATGTGAAGTGGTTTTTTTGTTTTTTTTTTGCATCACTCTGGAAAAAAATAGCAGTAAATCATGCAGAGCCTTGAATGATTTGTGAGTGGCAATATATAGAAAATGTAGGTGGTTGTACATTGTTGACTGTGTGTACAGCAAAAAATAAAGAGTTCCGATCTAAAAGACACACACACAAAAAAGATGTCTGTTAAACAGAGCAAAGGCAGTCCCGTATGGTAGTATCTAAATGATCCACATAAAAAGAGAGAGACCCACAAACCAGAGACAAGAGGACAGAGAGAAAGAGCTGTGCAATGATCTGTGGGTCGCCAAGACAGTGTCACAGACAAAGGGATTCCTGGGGTTGTCAAGTTCCCTGAATGCCGGATGTTGTGTGCGTGCCAAGTGAACTGCGGCTTCAGATCCAATCTCTTTATTCCCTGTGCCCTAGTCCTTCTGTACTGCAGGGAGGGGATCTGGACCTCTATGTGGAAGGAGACGTGCCTAATAAATAAAGAGAAAGTTGCACATAAGGAAAGTAATGGTGACATGTTGTGGTATAAGGAAACATTATTATACTGCAATGACAGGATGGCTAAACCTAAAACTCAATTATTTGTAGAATAAAAACAAAATGACTTGAAATCAAGTTTATTTACTGTCACTGATTAAATACTTATATGCTTTTTATATAAAAGAGCTATAAATAACTTTGACAAACAAATATTTTTGAAATGAAGGTTAAGAAGACATTTTTCTTAACCCTTTCAGTCTTTATGCCTAAAATGATATGGTGTGTTTCGCCCTGTGAACAGCCTGTTTTCCGAGGATGGAGCTGCACTGAAACTTCCTGTCCCAATGCAAACAGGTAAGTGCCTTTCCCTGTTTCCCCAAGCTTTATGCTAATTTTTACCCTAACCCTCCCTTCCCTGCAGCCTGTCCCTAACCTTCCCCTTCTACACTCCATCCCCTCACCGCAGCCTAACCATAAGCCTCCCTTCCTCACGCTCCTTCTATGCTTCATCCCCTACCCACAGCCTAACCCTATATCTGTCTCCAATTTTAGGCTTCATTACCTCCCTGCAGCCTAACCCTAATTCTCCCCTACTCCGATCCATCCCCTTCCCCACAGCCTAACCCTAAGACTATACTATGGTATACTACAACCCCTCCCCTGCACTAACCTGTCTGGCCTTTGGAAACCGTTGGGTCTGTGGTGTAAATTTTTTAATGTGACTGTTTTCGCAATAGACACAGTCACAATTTGCTGTCGGCTGTGTCTATTGCGAAAAAGCCATTTTTGCAGTGGCACATGGAGCCCAAAAGATATATGTAAGATAATTAAGAAGATATAACATATCAGAAATACATTAGAGGTTTGTTCTCATTTTAAGCACACTGGAAAAAAATATGATTATGTCTGGCTCAAACAAATGACTTGTAGTGAGACAGCCAGAGGTGTATTACTGGAAGTTATGATGGGAGATTTCAGGTAGAGATGGGGAGGTGTGCAGGAGCTGGCAGAGCATTTAGGAGCTGGGGTTTTATAAATTTTGGAAAGCTTCATTGGTCCTGAATGAATGTATTACCGCATCTGCACTACCTCTACCAAAAACTCCGTTATTAGAGTCTCTGAAATTAAATTTAAATTCCTTGAGAAAATGTATATGGTCTGCATTAAATGACACATCATGAATCCCCTATTTCATGGTAATCAGTAAATGAAAGAACATAAAGGGAAACAAGTCTTAGTCAGAACAGCTGAAGTGCCACAGGTTGTTTGTACCTACAGTAGAACCCTTCCCGTCCACTGTCCAACATCTGTCCTACATAAACCTTTCTTGAGGAGTAATATAACTGCGTAGGCTGAAGAACAAATAGCCATAAATAAAATTACTATAGTTACTACCTGTCCTGAATCTCACCCTTTCTCTCTCCCTTTCTTTTCTTTCTTTTTCTCTCTCTGTCTATCTCCTTCCCTACCTGGTCTCCATGGAAACTGTGCACTAATCCAGGTTACCATTTTCCTCTGTGTTATGTTCCTCTTCGCAAGGTGAAAGTTCATCCACAGATGTCTGGTTTGTGATTCCTGCAAAGAGAGTAAAAATATATATTGTAAATTCTTCATAAAAGTATATGGAAAATGCCTCTTTTGTAATTATTGTTACATATAAAATATAATTCTCACATATGTAGTATTCATATACAAATCATTAAAATGCCCTATAATTACAGAACAGACAGTTCCCAGGGGAAGCAGGAAGAGAACCAAGCCAAAACTCTTAATCATAAACTCTGGAAGATAAGACATGTTGGGCCAGATTTTCTAAGCTGCGCGTTTAGAAAAGTGGAGATGTTGCCCATAGCAACCAATCAGATTCCAGCTAACATTCTCTAAATAGGAAACTGAGAGCTAGAATCTGATTGGTTGCTATGGGCAACATCTCCACATTTTTAAACCTGCAGTTTAGTAAATCTGGCCCCTTGTTAGCTGTACCTCTTTCATATAACCAATACCCTGGAATTGGTACTCCTGCTATAGTGGAAACCAGCATGGACTGTGTAATATTGGTGCTAATTAATTAGCAACACAGGGCCTGATTCACAACTCCGTAATTTTTTCATACGTGCCTAATTTTTTGTGATTCCAGCTACCACGCTTTCTTTAAAGACCGCATGTACAGTACACAATCTACGTAACGAAACACTACATAGATAGTGGAAAGTAGTTACTACCCATGCGTATTAGCTGGAATCGCAAAATTAGGCACGTATGTAAAAATTACAAAGTTGTGAATCCAGCCGACAATCTCTACTCTTTAATTCCCAGGGCATTAGTAAGGTTCTCACAAAGTTATCCAGTAGCAGTAACGATTATTGCAGGGAATGCTGCAATCTATTTAGGAGATTATAAATAAATAATCTGTAATATTAATCTGTATTATTGTATATCGGTAGATAAAAAGATAAATACACTGTAGTACATCAGGTGAAAAGAGTCTAAAACAAAACTAATGACAGAACCATTTTTTTTTATCAAGATTCATTTTTTCATAAATTTTGATGGAAAAAGAGGAAAATTACAATAGATAAAATTTTACGTTAGATATAGTCCCATATGCAAGTGTTTAACTATAAGGTTAAAGAGCAGGGGATGTAGGAGCTGCCTCTGTTTTACTCACCACTTGCTGCTCTCTCTTTCCACTTTTGCTTGTTCTCTTGAATGTACTTGGTCCATGTAGTCCGAAAGCTGTTCAGATCAGCATTTATGTCTCCCAACTCAGCTTGTTCATCAATAGATGGCTGCCTCCACTGTGAGCTACAAACAAGCAAATTCAAAGTCTTAAGGCAAAATGGTGTAAGAAACCATTAACAATTAGGATGTATTTACTGCAGTAAGATTCTTGTCGCGCAGTCTAAAAAAAGTTGAGCCTTGTGATTAGTGTTTTCAATGCTATTATAAAATATGGTCTAATGACGATATAATACTTGTCTCACCGCCTAACAAGCCATACAGCCTGCACACATTTTTTTCTTCCCTGAGATAATACTAGGAATGATATGGTCCAACACATCATCCACATTACCAATCCTGTGCTTATTACGGCTTTCAGTTGTCTGGTTGAAGAATTTGTTTGATATGTGTATGAAATATTAGGGACTGTCTAGTTTTTCCATATGCCACAGAGTTGTGTCTAATATTTTAGTGTAATTTTTAGAGTTTCCTCAGCACTTGTTTTATACTGATACACTAGTTTATCACTTCTTCTTTCATTTCTTTGCAGGTGGACCCTCCTAGTGATTTACTTTGTATAGACTGTTGCAGGGCCGCCATCGGGGGGACAGCCGGGACTATTAGCCAGAGCTGATGGAGTCTGCCGATACTTACTAGCTCTGCAGTAGTAGATGCTGGACATAATAATAATAAGGGGCAAACATAGAGACTGGACAAATGATAAGAGGCATACATAGAGGCTGGACAAATAATAAAGACGCATACATAGAGACTGGACAAATAATAAAGAGGCATACATAGAGACGGGACATAATAATAAAGGGGCAGACATGGAGGCTGGACATAATAATAGGGGCAGGCATGGGGGCTTGACATAATAATAAGGGACAGACATGGAGGCTGGACAAATAATAAAGAGGCAGACATGGAGGCTGGATATAATAATAAAGAGGCAGACATGGGGGCTGGACATAATAATAAAGAGGCAGACATGGGGGCTGGACATAACAATAAGGGGCAGACATAGAGGCTGGACAAATAATAAGGAGACAGACATGGGGGCTGGACATAATAATAAAGGGGCAGACATGGAGGCTGGACATAATAATAATAAAGAGGCAGACATGGGGGCTGGACATAATAATAAAGGGGCAGATATGGGGGCTGGACATAATAATAAAGGGCAGACATGGAGGCTGGATAATTAATAAAGAGGCAGATATGGGGACTGGACATAATAATAAAGGACAGACATGGAGGCTGGATAATTAATGAAGAGGCAGACATGGGGGCTGGACATAATAATAATAAAGGGGCAGACATGGGGGCTGGAAATAATAATAAAGAGTAGACATGGAGGCTGGATAATTAATAAAGAGGCAGGCACAGAGGTTGGACATATAATAATGGCTGTAAGATGATTAGTTGTTGTAAGGTGCATATGTAAAAGCATAGCTTACAATGCAAAATGACTGCAGTTCTACACCAGCTCAAACAACACAATATTTTATACCCATCACGCACACTTAATAAATACATATACAAAGTATATACAGAGATATCTTATATCAGTATATCTCATATCGACATAAACATCTTTTTAACATATAAAGAGAACAATGTGAACAAACCTAGACTGGTTGACAGGAGCAGCGGGTTTGGATTTGCTGCCCTCTTCTACTAATGGAAGAACAATCTTCTCAGCCACATCAGTTAGCACTGAAAATGTTGGGTCAACAATAAATTCGATGAAGCCTGTGGGATAGCAAATGACAAATGAGTAAAGTACTGGAGTAAGATAGCTTTACAGCCTTTGCCAGTGTCTGAAGATATTTTATACCTATCTGAGACTGAGCTACCAATGTGGCCTTCCGGTCACAAAGTGGAGAGAAAGGCAGCCCTAGTTCAGCCTCCTTGTCACCCTGTCGCAAAGAAAAGAAAGAATGATTATAGTAGTTGGTAAAGAGGACTTAAAGAGCATATGGTAGAGAGGCTGAGACCCTCAGAAAACATCATGGGCTGTATCCAGACTTAAGTAAGTGCTTGAAATTAGTTACTCCTGGGCTAAACCATGTTGATTGCAGGGGAGCCATATTTCATCTGTTGCAAACAGTATTAGAGATGAGAGGTGATGTTTCGAAACTTTGGTTCCAAAACGCGTTAGAGTTGGTGATGTGTGCCAAGAATTCCTCTAGATTCTAAGGACATTTAACGGTATTGTCATCATATAAGACTTGCTTAACATCTAATTTGTGATCACCTTACATAGAAACATAGAAAGTGACGGCAGATAAGCGTCACATGGCCCATCCATTCTGCCCAGTTGTTTATTTAAAACTTTACTGACCCTAATCCCTATTTACCCTTAATTTAGTTTGAGATTTAGGACCATGTTTGATATGTAAAGAATACTCCAGATGATTTTCATCCTAATATATATTTATTTATTTATTAAATTTTAATTATTTATTCCAATTAGCTTACTTTTATTGCAATTATTATTAATACCATTATTTTTTAGATCGTATATCCTTTATACCCCACTCCCCATTCTCACAGTGCATTCTCCACCTACTATTGTGATTTTTATTTTTGTTTATGTTGGTATGGTTTATATATGGTTGGGGAATGTGGATTAGGGATGCTGAGTGATCAGCGCTGTAATGTCTCTAGAGTTATTCAATGCTTTGATGGTACAATGGTCTTTTTTTTTTTTAAAGACCATTGCATGGCAGCTGAATTTAGGGGCCCCTAACATTGGCCTACCCTGCACCCACAGAACTCTAAGCTGTCTATGAGTGCTGAGCACTGTTTTTAAATACACTGACAGCAGCTTATTGCTGTCCTCTGTTGGCAGAGTGTTAAAATGGGGGCCAATGCCGGCAGACGAAGGCACCAAGCTGCAGGCAATTTATTTAAACAGCACTTGTAGACTAAATGGTGAGCAGTGCCTTAAGTTGGCAGTGTCTGACAGCAGCCTGCAATGTAGAGGGGGCATATTCAGGTCATACATTCCAGCTAGACAGTGGTATATTTTCTATTAGACACCTGAGTGAATCTATTTCAGAAAAGATTCACTTAGGGAAATGGACCTGATTCTAAATGAAAGATGCATAGAGAATGATGAATGATGACATGCTAAGCAATTTTGCATCTTTGTGGCCTTAAATTTTACCTAAGATATATGATATGATATGAGCTACAAAATATCAGTCAGTTTAACTCATTAGCTGCACAACAACAGTGACATATTATTTTGCAATTACTGCACTTTCTAATTTATGGTTTTAATTTAAATGCTAAATGCATAAATGAATTCTTGATCAGTGGAAATAATCATAGATTCGCAATAGGCATATTATTAAACTCATAAACAAAACTGGTATATTTTAGTGGTTCTTAAAATTGTACCAGAAGATGCAAGTCTATGAAGGGAATAACTGAAAACATAACAGATCAAACCAATGTAAGCCAATATGAAATATTTGTTTCTTCCCCTGATCTTTTTACCCATCTGAATGATGTCTTGATGACTTGACTGATGATGACATGATGACACGGTGAACCACTTTTTATATATAACCCAGACTTTTCAACTATCCCATCATGTCTGCCAGGTTCCGGAAATTCAAGTAGAGTTTCTGAATTTCCAGAATAGCGCATCCACCCTTCTGTTATTGCCTAGATTATCCCCATATAATCTGACCCCTCTGTCCAATGAAATTGATGACAGCTAATGAAAGGTAAAGGTGAAGGTTTTATATTGTGCAATAGGCTAGAAAAGAGGGAATCTTGAGAACACCATGCAATCATAAATGATCCCCCCTCAAATTTAACACACACAGAAGTCATACTGTATATTACCTGTCTAAAAAACTCCTCCATCAAAGCTTTGGTCCACCTTCCATGTACCTTCCACTGTTTGGTAGGGTGGCTTATGTCAGCGGCATGGAGTAATAGAGAGAGTGCCTTTGATTTGTCTATGCTGCAAGTACATGTAAAAAAAAAAATATGCATACAAAAGTTAACACAGCATATCACAACATTACATTACAGCGTTATGTAAGTTATTTTTAGTCATAATTTCTATATAATTATGTACTCTTATAAATGAAGTCATCAATACTTGAATGAATAAATGAATGATTGAAAGTGTGTAAATGGATGAAAAAGTTTGAAAACATGTCCAAGCTAAAACCAAGTCAGGGATATTCCCAAAAAGTAGTTATTGTATAGAATATATTGAATCAAGAAACTTAGACCACATTAATGATGGTCTAACAAAGCAGACCTACATACAACAAGGATTTCACAAGTGCTAGTGGGTCATATATAATGCATGTAGTACATAATAAAATATGGAGAGATATACTGTATGAATGATCAGCAGAGAGTAGAACTCAATAAATCATTGTCTACAGGCTGACATTTATTTGTAACAGTGTTTCTAAGCTGCAGAAGGTGTGGAGTCTTCTGAATATTAAGCAAAAACTCAGAGATAACAGCAGCACTTTTAGTAGCAAGATTTTTGCCACTCATAATTCAGAAAGGTTATATTACTATAAATTCTACATAGAAACATAGAAAGTGACGGCAGATAAGAGCCACATGGCCATCCAGCCTGCCCAGTTGTTTATTTAAAACTATACTGATCCTGGACCCTATTTACCCTCAATGTAGTTTGAGATTTAGTACATCCATATATTTATCCCAAGCATGTTTACACTCTTCTACTGAGTTACCTCTACCACCTCAAATGGGAGGCTACTCCACTTATCTATCACCCTTTCACTGAAGTCATTTTTTAGCACATTTCCGATGAATCTACCACCCTCCAGTTTGTATCCATGCCTTTGTGTTCTATTACATCTCTTCCTTTGAAAAATGTCACCCTCCTCTAGCCGTTGATCAATCCTTGATATATTTGAAAGCTGCTATCATATCCCCCCTCTCCCTTCTCTGCTCCAAGCTATACATGTTTAGTTCCTCTAGCCTTTCCTGGTATGTTTTGTGACACAGGCCATGGACCATTTTAGTTGCTTTTCTTTGCACAGTTTGCAAATTAAAATCTATAAAAATGGGGTATAAGAAACAGATTCATTGAGACCAGATGGTGCAGATGAATTCATTAAAAAAATTAATTTATGGTCTTGATTTGTGGTCCTATTGGCTACATTCTATTTATATAGTTTGCTATTAACATTGTTGCAATTTTGTAGCTAAAAATACTGGCATGCAAGTGAAAGGAATATACCATCTGTACTCTTGTTTCCAAGCCGTATTTCATTAGAAAATAAAATGTAAGGTTTTGTCCCCACTACCTAGATACTTTCTAGCACTATTTATATCCTATCCCTATTTTGGATATATTTATTATATACCTATTGTTGCTGGATATAATTATTCCCTATCCTTTTTGGATAGGTGCAAGATATATACTATATTAGAGAGTATAATTTATCTTCATATTTTCGCCTAGGGTGTTTTTTCAATTTTATATATGTATGTGTATTTAATAAAATTTGTTTAAACTTTGCATAACTTCTTTGCACAGTCTCTAATGTATTTATGTCTTTCTGGAGATATGGCCTCCAGAACTGAACACAGTATTCTAGGTGAGGTTGTACCAAAATTTATAAAGAGGCATCACTACTTCTCTCTTTCTGCTCCTAATTCCTCTCCCTATACAACCAAGCATCTGACTTGCCTTTCTCATTGCTTTGTTACATTGCTTGTCTACCTTTAAGTCACATGAAATAATGACTCCTAGATCCCTTTCCTCCTCAATAGTTTCTAGTGTAGTACCATTAATAATATATTGAGTTTTGTGTTTCTGTGCCCCAAGTACAAGATTTAGCATTTTTTGGCTTTAATCTGCAGTTGCCACACTCTTGACCAATCCTCCAGTCTACCTAGATCATCCCTCATTTTGTGTTTACGTTCAGAGAACCCTACCTTAAAAATTCTACTCTGTACACATAAAATGTGCATACCACCCCCAGCCCACAAAGTTGAAGCGCTTCCACCATTGTAACTCCAGATCAAGAATCCTCCCGAGAAGATGCATACATTTTCTGATCCTAGAGATCGAAAAACACCCCCTTTTTGTTGGTCAGGATTCTGGCTATTGAATAAAGTATGGGTAGTTCTACAAGAAAAAAAAAATTTTTTTTTTTTAAACAGAATCTTGAGGAATGGAAAAAGTTGATCTTCAAAAATAGGAATATATATTTTATTCATTCTGGGATTAAATGCTGGACCATTTAAACTGATTGGGTTTAAAATATAAAAAAACATTAAGGACACACAGGAAAAAACAAATTTACAGTGCAAAGTTCAATCAAAGCTGGTGTGTGCTCATAAAAAGGTTGCAGTGTTTTATGTTCTTGTTAATGTTGTCATTGATCATGTTCAGGACCTGGGTAAACAAGCATAAAAGGATTCTCACTTCTATATTTTATATTAAAAAACCACAGAATTCATAGAAACAATGCAAAAACCCATGGGACAAAAGTACTGTTTACAGGATTTATAAATACCTCCCATGAAATAAACATTGCCATGATTGCTAACGATCCAGACCTCTGCTTCTGCTGAGCTTTGGTCCAGATCCCCAATGTATTCTCCTGTACATGTGAGGCTAAGCCACCCCTTGCACAATGTACAGTTGTACAATCTAAATCCCCTCTACTTTACATATCGCTGTCTGTGCCATCCCTATGCCCTTTATAACAGAAGTCTGGATCTGGAATATCGAGATACGTACTGAAATTTTACGAAATACAGCGCTAAAAAAGAGCTGGATCATGTTCATAATTAGATGTCTTTTGAAAAGTACAGGCTTCAATGGGAATTAAGTGACTGTAAGAAATTATCTCAAGTCTGGACAGAAGACAAATACCCACTAAATGCAAGATGAATTTTAGAAAAAGATTCTTTAGCTGAAGATTTTACAAATAACATTTTATAATATACTTGTAAAGAAATGTATTATATTCATTTTAACTTGTGTTTCGGTATGAACCTGAGAGACGCAGTAAAAAATATCTACTAAAATTATGGTGACGACAAGCCAGGCTGGCAGTGATTACATGTCACATGTGTACACGAAGGACATCTGGGGTCAGATTTACTAAGGGGCAAGTTAACTCGCCCTTAAAAATCGTGCCCCATCGCCGTAGTTTGCTGGTGATTTTTCTTACAAAAGTCACCAGATTTACCAAGGGGCGAGTTCCCCTGTTGATTTGCAAACTACAGTGATGTGTAGCGATTTTTAAATGGCTTAATCGCCGTGATTAACAGCCCCTTTTATACCCTCTGAAGGGAACTTAAATAATTCGCCGGGGGGCCCAGAAGAGGAAGCAGCCTGTATCCAGAGCTCCACAAGAAGACCATGGACCTGGACAACGATGTCTTCAATCAACATAGAAGACTTCAGAAACATGATTAAAACCACTAATTATTAATACTTTGTAATTATTTATTACTATTTATTAAATGTTGAACATTATTGATTAAATAAATGGAAGGGGGCATGTTGAACTTTAGGAAAGTAACGGACTCATGTTAAGATCGGGGCATGTACATTTATTTTGTTAGGAAAGGGGGCAAGCTATTGACTGGAATATGGAAAGGAGGCATATTATTGACTTGATTATTGAATGGGGCATGTTATTTTCATCAACATGGAGGTGGGCATGTTATTTGCATCAATATGGAACTGGGAATGTAGTTTTAGTCATTATTAAAGCAGGCATGTAGTCTGCTAATACTGTACCATGGCCATTTATTTACTCATGTACTGGGGACTTCACTTACAAAAAATGTTTAGAGGGGACAATATATACGACACAATGCTGTGCCATATATTTCTACATGCTGCAGTATGCTAAGGGTTAATTGCATGCCACGGCAAGGCTTTAAACATTTTTAAAACAGTTTCATTTTCATTTTTTTATTCAATGGTGGGCAAATTATTCTACGGCAAGTTTCAAATACACAAAACTCTGGCGATTGTGACTGAATTTACGTAAATTCAGCACTTTAAAACTCACCGGAGATTGCAGGCAATATCCAGCGAGTTATACTAAATCGAGTTTAGTAAATCTGGCCCCTGAGCTTCATCAATGGACAATTTCAGCGTGATAATACCTATCAACCAAAATTATACCGACTCTACATAAACATGCACTAAGGAGATGGCACTCTACCATTCATCGTTTATAATCATCTGTTATTTGTATTTTCCACTAATTTTGCAGTACTGTACAGAGAATATTTTTATCATTGACATAAGTGCTTTATATAATGTGCCATATACCCCACAAGCATTCTAAATTTCTTAAGTCCTACATTTGCCATCGGGGTGCCAGGAAACCCATGGTGGACTATAATACCCAACCCACTATGGTGGGGAGGGAGTATAGAAGCCAAGCAGAAAATGTTGGCATCCAGCAGCTTTGCTGTACACTACCACTGTTACAGAGTCATGGCATTACCACATACACCATAACCCAGAAAGAAGAATTTCTGGAGAAGGTGTGCAGGGCTGGATCTACCCCAGGACTCCCACACAAATGGGGGCCTCACAAACATGGAGCCCTGCAATATGATATTTTCTGCCTCACGGTGTCTAGTATCGATTAGCCATCCGAGGTGCAGGTTGCCACGACACAGTTAGCCTAGGAGGAAGTCAGTCACTGACAAGAGAAGAATGCAAAAGAGAAAAGTAAAGAAGGGGCAGAGAGCTATAATATAGGGAACAGAGGGTTAAAGTGTAAAACAGAGAGAACATGGATTCCATGGAAGACGGCCGTAGTTCTGGATGCGGCCCTTGGTCACTATTTTTCCCTGTCTTCTTAACCAGTAGCTCTGAATCTGTTTGCTGACTCACATCTCTAGGTACAAGATCAGCTTGCATTGATTTTCTAGTTGTACCCCCATGTTTATGTAGATTTGTAGTCTATACCTTAATGTATGTGTTGTTTAACATGTCTTGTATGTAGAAGCATATAGTACTGTCACAGTAGATTTACAGTGCAGAGAGGTTGTTACACCTTTTTAGTGTGTCTGGAAAGCTACATAGAGAGTCATAAATAATCTAAAACTAACTATGGTAATTTTTGGTAACAATTTTTCTAGTTAGTACAATGTCAACCGGTAGCAGAGGGTATGGGGTGACATCAGTGCCTGATTAACCATTAGGCTGAATAGGCTGCAGCCCAGGACTCATGGATTTGGGGGTGGGGTGCCACCAAAAGGTCCTTGGGAAGATGGGCTGTAGCTTGGATATTTGAAATAATTAAAGTGTAGCTAAACAAAATTGTTAGCATTGGTGGAGGAGAAGGGGAACACATTTGAAATGAAAGGCGATATTACTTTTGCATGGTCTTTTGGAACTAGTGTGGTCTTTTGGTACTAGTGTGGCCATAACTCTTAATCAGGCCCTGGATGACATAAATAAAACAATGTAAACAACCTTTTTTAAAGGAATGTTAAGATATGCAGACAAGAGATGAACTGCACCTATCAGAAGCTTATTATATTGCTGCAACTGTTTGTCAACAAATTTGGTTAAGGCAGACATCAAGTGTGTACAGTATAAACTTGTCTCAAACCCAGATAATGTCCCCACATAATAACTATATTGATGTGACATCTTGAGGGACTTGACGTATTTTCCAGCAAAAAATCCTGTCCAGCAGGGATAATGATTGCAGTAGCCTTGTTGTTCTTTTGACAATGAGAATCTGAGAATGATGAGGAAAATTGTAATATGATTTTCAAATTATTACACTTCATCTGGATTACTTTAGGGAATGGGAACGGTTACCAGGGAATGGGAATGTACAGTCCTTGTTAGCGATGCCCTGTGTTTTTCTTTCCTGTTCCTATCTTTTTTACATTAAACAATGAGATTTTCTTCCAATGTGTCGTTGTCTCATAGGATAGAGAACCAACGCTATATATAAGTATTAGTATTCCCAATATACATGGGATGTAAGGAATGGTTATTTAAGTAATTAAAGCGTTTATCCCAGCACCACATACAGTAAATCTACTCAATACGGGGGTGTAATATCTAACCCTAACAAGTATTCTTTTACTTTAGAGGGTTGTTAGCAAAACACCTGTCAGATAGAATTCTGTAATGCAGACACTTTATGTGTTTGGCAATACAATAATACTAACCTTAATCCTAACCCTAATTATTAATGCTAACCCTAATAACAAAATAACTAATTACTACTTACTTACCTTCTATGAAGGTCCATGGTGGAAGCGGAAGTTAAAACAGGAAGAAGAGCTACGAAAACTAACATTGACAAAAAGAAGAGCATCTAACAGGATAAAGCAGAGGAGCTGAATAGATGGGAGAGAGAAAAGAAGACACGAGTAAACAGGCGAGAGAGCTAAGAGCAGTGAGGTAAGTGAGAGAGCTAGTTGTAGGAGAGGAGGCAAGGAAAGCAAAGTAGAGGAGGACACTGCTGGGAGCAGCAGAGACAGGTTGTAGAAGGACACAGAAGTAGCAGGGAAAGCAAGGAGTAGAGGACAAAGCTGTGACCAGATAATGTAAAGACACTGGAAGCAAAGTAGAGGAGGACACTGCTGGGAGCAGCAGGGACAGGTTGTAGAAGGACACAGGAGTAGCAGGGAAAGCAAGGAGTAGAGGACAAAGTTGTGACCAGATCAGGGAAGAAGTCAAGAATAGCAGGTAAGGTAAAGAGCTGAGGAAGACAATGTAAGACAATGCTCAACAAATTCTAGGAGCCAGGTCAGCATGACGACCAGAAATTGGTGAAGGAGCATGCATAATGAATACAGGTGTGACCATCAAGTCATTCTGCAACCACTATCACCTCCTCCATGTCACCACTGAGGGAAGGGAGAGAAGTGTAATGAGGCACACATTTAGGAGAGGCTTTTCTTACATACACACTCTTGATTGTCCAACATTTGAAGCCCTGAAGTAATAATTCTTGAAGAAAGTGAGTATAGGAACAGTGTAATAAATAAACACATTTGCAAAATTCCACACTAGCAAATGTAGTTTATTGCACAAAAACTGTAGACTTCACCCTGACAATAGGAAAAATAATGAATTCACCTGAAAACAAGAAATGGTGAAGATAGTGTTGAGACAGAACTGTTAGACATAAATCCTGTTGATTGTTTCTGTGGTAAATAAATGACATTATTTTACTTAGATATAACAGATTGTAAAAGATGGGGAGAGGTTTATTGCTATGTACAGATTTGTGTTACAGTTAGTGGTTTGTCACATTGCGTATGCCCAGAAAACAAGAACTTGTTACCATTCAGGAAATGTCTAAGTCGATAAGACGATAGGAGATTGTTAGCTATATGGCTGCATGATTTACACAAGATATAGCATTAGAAAAATATATTTCAGCTTTGTACACTGCCGAAAGTTGTAATTTCAAATTCTGTATCTGTGCTGCTTCCCCAGTACGTTGTGGTCTGCTCTCTGCTTCTCCAGTACTCTGCAGTCTGCTCTCTTCTTCCCATGGTCTGCTCTCTGCTTCCCCAGTACTCTGCAGTCTGCTCTCTTATTCCTATGGTCTGCTCTCTGCTTCCCCAGTACTCCCATGGTCTGCTCTCTGCTTCCCCAGTACTCTGCAGTCTGCTCTCTGCTTCTCCAGTACTCTGCAGTTTGCTCTCTACTTCCTGTGGTCTGCTCTCTGCTTCCCCAGTACTCAGTCTGCTCTTTTCTTCCTGTTGTCTGTTTTCTGCTTCCCCTGTGCTCGCTCTGTTCTCTGCTTTCCCAGTACTCAGTCTGCTCTCTGCTTCCCCAGTGCTTGGTCTGCTCTCTGCTTCCCCAGTGCTCGGTCTGCTCTCTGCTTCCGTTCTTCCTGTTGTCTGTTCTCTGCTTCCCCAGTGCTCGCTCTGTTCTCTGCTTCCCCAGTGCTCGGTCTGCTCTCTGCTTCCCCAGTGCTCGGTCTGCTCTCTGCTTACCCAGTGCTCGGTCTGCTCTCTGCTTCCTGTGGTCTGCTCTCTGCTTCCCCAGTACTCAGCGGTCTGCTCTCTGCTTCCTTTGGGCTGCTCTCTGCTTCCCCAATGCACTGCGGTCTGCTCTCTGCTTCCTTTGGGCTGCTCTCTGCTTCCCCAGTGCACTGTGGTCTGCTCTCTGCTTCCTGTGGTCTGCTCTCTGCCTCCCCAGTGCGCTGCGGTCTGCTCCCTGCCTCCCCAGTGTGCTGCGGTCTGCTCTCTGCTTCCTTTGGGCTGCTCTCTGCTTCCCCAGTGCACTGTGGTCTGCCCTCTGCTTCCTGTGGTCTGCTCTCTGCTTCGGTCCGTACAATGGCTTTTAGGATCAAAGGGTCTGTGCTGCTCCTCTGCACGCTTAGGTGAACAGGGGGAAAGATGTTAATTGTGCAGTGTGGGTGTCACCATTCACATAGGAGTGGTACAGCGGTAGGGATGGACTGCTGATCCGCAAGTGTGACTTAAGGCTGCTTTATGGCAGTGTAAGTCACACTTGTTACACACGAGAGAGGAGAGTGATAGGGGGAGTTCACTCCCCTCTCTCGTGCAGACGGACAGACCCCCACACATACGGAACACAGGCGTGGGTCTGCATCCGGTCTAATGTGCACATTATATATGGCTGTTTTTAATTCAATATATGCCTTTAAATATCCACAGAATTTTAGGTAATAATATGACATTGCAAGGAAAATTGGGTTGTTATGATTTAACTTTTTTTTTTACAAAGAAGCTTTGGGGCTGTATCCAGTATTGAAAGCTTAACACTAGTTTACAGATTAAACATAAAGTTACATGGTTTTAAGTACATACAAAAGCAAAGTATTTTCCCTGCATGCAAAAAAATTTTTAATTAATTGCTCACCTTGGTCAGTTCTACACTTCTTTTGCCTTTACTCTTAAACTCTGTACAACCCCTATTCCTGTACTGTTCTTTCTGTATTAATGAGAGTAAACATTTCACCTTTTACACAACACCAATAAACACAGTGGAGAGCATTGCCAACAGTTATAGTAACTGCATTCCATACATACCATACATCATAAGTAGAAACTGCATGCTATGCATTCTATGCTCCAGCTTTGTTATTTCTGGACCATTTAATAAAATTGCATACTTCTGGCATTTCTAGTTTGTATGTGATGAACTCTTAGGGCCTTTGCTAAGCTGCGGGTTTGGAAAAGTGGAGATTCAGATTCTAGCTGACATTCTCAAGCAGGGCCGTCTTAACAGAATTGTAGGCCCTGGGCAAAGCAATGCACAGGGGCCCCTACCCACCCATTCACAGGAATAAAAATGTCCCCCAATATTCCCAAATCATGTCACTCCAGC
>WWET01000441.1:209242-228580 GCA_011038615.1 Limnodynastes dumerilii | reverse complement strand
TAATCCTCTCCTGAGCTTCCAACTGTCACTCACCTGGTGAAATGACTTAACCGATATTTAAAAAACGATCTGTCTCTTCAACAAAGGCGGTTACCATAGTAACTGACACTTGGAAACTGAGAAGTAGAGTGTTTTGTACCTAATGGAATGGGTCATGTTGGAGGGTATGGTTACCATATTTGAACTGTGTTAGTAACCACTAGGGTGCCTGCTATACATTTCTTCATAGTGTTAAGACGTACTTGGTCTGGATGTGGAAGCTGTTTGTAGTTCCTGTGTGTTCAAAGTCGTGGATGGCAGCAGCAAATATAATAGCCAGGATCTCAATCTCATTTAGGCAATGCTGTGCAAGAGAAGGCAGGCAATGGGAAGAAAAGAGTGATTTAATGAGTAGCCAGCAGAGGGTGTAAGAGCACAGTTATACTGCATAAGAAAAGAAGCAGCTGAAAATGGAAAAACATACCTCTTAAAATAACTGAGGATCAATGCAGAGTACAAAGCTTTAAGTATTCTTAAAATACTAAAAATTAATGAGCATACGGGGCATAAATAGACTTAGAACTCTCTTCAAAGAGTGTTCCCTCCTCCGTGCTTGGTGTGTTGTTTAAATATTTACATTCTCAGTGTTATAAGACAACAAGGTATTTCATTAGTGCTCTATTCTATTACTGTAACTTATGATCACTGGTACCAGAGTTTGCCAGGTAAAGAGATCATTTGCTATTTCAGTCTTTTATTCACCTCAACCCTACACTTCTCTCACACTTTCCCCATTTTGTCTCAACCAACCCAACCCTCTACCCCATTAGTATTGCTTCTTCCCCCTTCCTTGTTAACAACAGCCAATATCTTCCTTCTCACCACCAGCAGTTTTGCAGATAATACCTGGTAGACTCCTCTACCTTCCCAGGAATCCTTCAGGTAAGAAGCAAATGAGAGCAGACAAGTATGCTAGGCGTTACTCTCACTTCCCCCTAATGTTTCTTCAACATAACTAGCTAGTGAAATGATATTGCACACACACTATAATGACTTCAGATCAATAATGTATTATTAAATAATGGGAGACCCTGTAAAGAGTGTAAAGGATATTGCTCTCGTTTATCATAGTTTGTGAGCAGAACATCATACAGACCAGTTGTCTTGCAAAACACCAGGAAGAATATTAGGCAATGGGTGACACTTATGATGCTTTGGAGTTTTAGGGACTGGTCTCACATTATTTAACCCTAATTACCTGCCTAGGTTACACATGTATGCAAAATGGGAAGGATGTAAACCCTAGTAACAAATGTGAACATTAGATAATATACATGTGCGTTCATTTATTTTGTTATGAGCTACCAACCAGCTGCAACTCTATACTATGTATTGTATTTGCTGAGCACGGAGGATTATTGGTAACACATCTTGTGTTAATTAATGAGCTTTTCTTGTTTAAATAGTCCTCCAGCGACTGACAAATGCTAATCTTCTCCTTGACAAAGTACAGGGGCCAGATTTACTAAGCTAATCAGATTCTAGCTGACATTATCTAGTATATAATAGGAAAGTGAGAGCTAGAATCTGATTGGTTGCTATGGGAAACATCTCCACTTTTCCAAACCCGCAGCTTAGTAAATCTGGCTCCAGAAGTCGACGAAACGCATTGGAGGTTTTAACAGTTATTTGAGCCAGCACATCAGCATGTAAGCAGTGCATTCAGTTTTACAGGAGCTGACCACAATTTATATCTTATATCCACTGGAGGTTCCCAGCATGCTAATCACCCCTCTTTTATTAATATCTTCTTCTTTCGGGATAAGATATTTGCCAAGCTCTAAACCAACGAGGCTGACTTACTGGATTCCTATGAGGTATTCCCTTATTGTGGCACACCATTGTGTATTCAAGCCGTACATTCCATCTCCGTGCTTAGCCTTGTCTACTAGTGCTTTAAGCATCTTTTCCTCGGTGGAGTATCCCCAAACAGCCCTAGTAACTTATTGCAAACCCTCAGCATCAGTATTGATTCACATAAATGCCGACTGAGGGTATAGCCAGTAATTTTATATTGGTCATATGATTATATTACTGTTTTTCTTTTGTAATTAGCTCCTATTGTTATATTGGAATGAGTTCCATCTTCCTGCTGCTCAATATTGAATGAAGTATTTCACGCATCAATTAATGGGCTGTATGCTGGTCTGGTATACGAGTGTATGGGTCATATAATTAGATTTTATTTATTATATTTGTTAATTTTATACTAATTAAAATATATCAGTTTTGTTTATAGAGTTGCATCTGTGTTGTTTGCTTATCACCTATTCGATTATCGCTGCTAATACTGTTTTATTAACATTAAATAATAGTCATGATAATCACCATTTCCTAATGGAGACCACAAAACCTACACCAAGGGCTGGTGCTACCACTAGGCAGGCTTAGGCAGATACCTAAGCCGAGAGGGTGGCATTGGCATGGAGATGCTCATGGACTGCCACCACTCAGCTACTACTCCTGGTGTTTTGCATGATCAATAACTGAGGCTCAACTGATTCCCTTAATTGTAATGATAAGCTTCATTTGCTGTTAGGTACATGTGCAAATGAGTAGGTAAAGTAAGCACCAAAGGGGATCAGCTGAGCTGCATAGTACTATACAATATATAGACTACATGGCTCAGCTGATCTCCTGTGTCTTTGAAACAGTACAAGTAACCAATGCTAAGGGTGGCCAGAGACCAAAGGGGAGCAATGTGCTGAAGCTTTTGACTAGGGTGTCCAGAGATTTATCAATGGCCCTACCTACAGTCTCTGCAAAGCACTTGTAATGTTATCCAATATCATGACCAGAGATGGTAGAAGCCTACACTTCAACACCTCTACTTCAAATGGTTCAGCTTCCAGAGTCCATTATGTAACATCTTATTGGGCACTTCTTGGGATAGATACATTGGAGTAGATGGTTACTCAGGGGACACCTGGTGGTGATGAGTGTTGGCTTTGTTGAGAAGTCTCCAGTAAGTCTGCATAAATAACAACAGCCACTTTATCATGCAGTGCAAGGTTCTTAATAACAACAGCCACTTCATCATACGGTGCAAGGTTCCTAATAACAACAGCCACTTAATCATACAGTGCAAGGTTCCTAATAACAACAGCCACTTAATCATACAGTGCAAGGTTCCTAATAACAACAGCCACTTAATCATACAGTGCAAGGTTCCTAATAACAACAGCCACTTAATCATACAGTGCAAGGTTCCTAATAACAACAGCCACTTAATCATACAGTGCAAGGTTCCTAATAACAACAGCCACTTAATCATACAGTGCAAGGTTCCTAATAACAACAGCCACTTCATCATGCAGTGCAAGGTTCCTAATAACAACAGCCACTTCATCATGCAGTGCAAGGTTCTTAATAACAACAGCCACTTCATCATGCAGTGCAAGGTTCTTAATAACAACAGCCACTTCATCATGCAGTGCAAGGTTCTTAATAACAACAGCCACTTCATCATGCAGTGCAAGGTTCTTAATAACAACAGCCACTTCATCATGCAGTGCAAGGTTCTTAATAACAACAGCCACTTCATCATGCAGTGCAAGGTTCTTAATAACAACAGCCACTTCATCATGCAGTGCAAGGTTCTTAATAACAACAGCCACTTCATCAAGCGGTGCAAGGTTCTTAATAACAACAGCCACTTCATCAAGCGGTGCAAGGTTCTTAATAACAACAGCCACTTCATCAAGCGGTGCAAGGTTCTTAATAACAACAGCCACTTCATCAAGCGGTGCAAGGTTCTTAATAACAACAGCCACTTCATCAAGCGGTGCAAGGTTCTTAATAACAACAGCCACTTCATCATGCAGTGCAAGGTTCTTAAAAACAACAGCCACTTCATCATGCGGTGCAAGATTCTCAGTTTCCTCTAAGCACCAGCTCTATACCCTTTTATTCATAAGGGACATTGTTACAGATTATTGGACGGGATCCATAATTAAGTATGCACAGTGCCACCACAGCGAAGGCTAACATGCTAAGTGCGATCCTGAATTACATATGTGCAAGGGTAGTGCACTCCCCTCACACATATGACATTTCCGTGCCCTGAACCCTACCCTTAACTTTTACGCACACTCCCCTGTACATAATGAGCTGAATGATATGTATGTATGTGCTTAGCCAATCTCTACCTGTATGATTTCAATACCTAGCCCTGCCTACCATGCTTCCATGCCGTACGCATTGCGGGTCGTCATGCCCTGCTGTCAGAATGGGTTACTTTGCATAGAATAGTTCAAGGTGCGCTTCGATGCGTACTTGTTCTGTTCTTGGATAGATTATGTAGGCATGTGTTGTCATGTGACTAGGTGGAACACCTAAATGAAAGCATGGCCCGGGTTCTTATACTGAGAGCCCTATTCTGTAAGAAGACACACTTGTAACAATTTTAATAATGTATTGCTACCTCCCTCGTTACATGATGCAACATTTATTACATTAAATGAGGGTACACAGCTGCTGGCGCTGCACAAATTAAACTATTTGTTATACTGGTTCTAATTAGATAATAAAAAAGGGTAGGATTTTCAAATTGATGTAATTTCATGATCAATTAAAAGAAAAGTTAAAGACTTTTAAATCTGCCACAGAAAATTGGTATTCAGTGCTGATTATGTGTTCAGTTTATTACGTCTGAAGAGTGTGTGATGGTTTTGACCTTGATAGCAGCAATTAGGTACAGAAATGCTGTTTATTGTCTGACTCCACAGGGAACAAACACTGAAGTGGAGACTGAAGATTCTTGTGTGCGCCATATTCAGGTCAATTATGTTCCTTGCTGAGTCATATTGGTTGCTTGGCCAGCATTATACAGAGATATTGGCACAAATATCTGTAAACAATGTTACAATAGACTCCTCCAAGCATGTCTGGAATTCTAATCATCAGATGTTTACTTGTAATGCCGGATGCGCACTTTACAGTTATCGTGATAAGCCATGTATATGCTAAACCCAAATGGCATCATGCCGGTAAAATGGCCCAGAAACACTTAAAGAAAATCAGCTGGATCCAGACTTAAGTAAGTGCTTGAAATTAGTTACTCCTGGGCTAAACCATGTTGATTGCAGGGGGATCGGTTTGCATAAATGATGCGGCTGCCGCTTGCCAATTCTATAAGGATGGAACAATGGGGTTAGAAGATCTGTAGCAATGTACTTGCTACATGATTTCTCTGGACCATTTTGTCTGGGGCCAGGGAAAACATGCTACTATGTACCCAGCTTAAGTGTGGTCTTTTGTAGTCAGCTGCAGTAACCAGGCACCATCACAAAGGCTATGCAGCCAAATCTATCCAATTGGGTTACAGATTCAGATGTTCATTATGAACAAGTATCAGCCTACCCCATTTGCTAACCTCACTTAAAATGGGGATGATGTGAATAGCTGAATAGTATGGAGAGTATGCCCCCCCCATAGCAGATGCACTTTCCAGTGTCCCCAGGGAATGTTGCGCTTGTACATAAACTGCTACCAAAAGTGATTATTTTCAATTCTAGTGATCAGGAATTTTTTTTTTAAATAAAAATATATATATATATTTATTTATACCCATAGTAAGGGTGTATATCTCTCTTGTTCTGTTCCATTTCAAAAGTTTCCATAGTCCTCAAATTTCTCAGTTGGGATATAAAGCGGAGACCATTTACTATGGAAAACAATAATGATATCATAACATCTCCCCTTCAAACTTCAAATGCTACTATTTAACATGTGCTGATGCCCCTCCTATTTATGAATCTAATGTTTTGCCCACCTGGCTTTACCTGCCATTGTCAGCCTGGTTTGGTTCCACTACAATATTGCACCTCTTTGTACTGTACATATATATTCCTAATAGTGTTTTACTACATACAGCAGTCACAAATATCTTTCAGGTTACTAACTGATATATCCCATCTTCACATGTGTAAAGCTGTGAATCAGCAACAATAGAGGTAAAGAAGCTAAAGGTTGTTTAGGTCCATTAAATTTCCCATTGATATGTAAGTACTGTAGTTTACATAATACAGATAAGTACAGCTATTGCCTAACACAAGGACTTGACATTCTGACACTTTTTTCGCTTCTTCTTCCCAAAAAAGAATAAAATAGAAATTGTATAAAGCTCCAGCATGTGTGGCCCTGAGACATACATAGAAAGGGAGTAATATGGAGCTGGCAATGTCTTACCACCATGCCTGTCCGCAGTAGAAAACAGTGCACTGTCTGTGTTACATCTGCTGCATGGATCTGGTTATGATAAGGATTCTTATACTTCCCATAGCCACTCTCCAGGGAATCCAGAAAGCTCATTAGAAATGCAACAGGAATCTACATGAACAGAGCACATACAGATTTATTAATAACATGAAGAAAGAAAGTCAATGGTGTTATATAAAAATAAAATCATGATTTATTGTTGTTAGACTGGTGTTACGTTATATGTCTAATTTCAGCTGTCATTATTATGACAATCCCCTTTAACATGAGAAGAACTGAATTACTGTCCTACACTTGCTGAACAAAGCTGATGCTGGATAGACCAAGAGCATTGTGTGTACATGTCATCATCATCAGTTGGTCTCAAGTACAGTTGTGTGTACACAGCTTCTTATTTCTTAGTTTTTATGATTTTTCATACAGGTTATGAGCCTATGATTAGATAAGTCACATGGAAGGATTCTCAGTTGTAGGCAATCACCTTGTGACCAAAGGAGTATTTTGGTGCAAATCATATTCATGAAATATGTGTTGTATGCACTGTGACTGCTTTATGCATATGGATTGCACCTGCTGACCCCCGGTGTGATTCCGATGTGTCCACACACTTTCCAGACATTAGAAAGCCTTTTCTTTAAGATGTATACCATACAACTGCGACTATTGCTGAAATTGTGCTTGTTTTATGTCAGCTTGTTTTTTAACTGCATAATACTGAAAGATTTCACTATGTGTTGCCTATAAAAAAAAGCTGGGATAAAAAGACATGATTTACTCCATTTTGCTCTTTGGTCTGCTTAGAATAAGACTGGGAATTCCAGTATGAACAAAAGCTGTTTTCCGCACAGAGAACCACAAGGGAGACTTAAAGCCAAAAATCCACTGAGAAATAAATACTGGCAGAATTAGGGGAAAATTCCATTGAACAATTAGCAAGGAATGTAACAAGCATAATTGTATATAAAAAAGGCTGCATATTGGCATGATCACTACATTATGAAAACAACTCATAAACACATATAAAACATCCCTGAAAATGTTCTTTAAGTGACCTGATTCCATTAATGTTATTATAGAAATGGTTGAAAAGAGGTTTGATTTATTATGTTTTAGCTTATATTTGAAAGGAGAATATACCTAAAGGGGGAGGAATGCTGGGGAATATACTAGGACTGTAGCCTGATCCAAGAGTGCAGGAGAACAGGACACTTGTTCTTCTACTTGTATGTGGTGGATCTGTGGCCAGGACACTACTTTAAGTATTCCACACTCATCTCTGTGTGTTCTAAATGAACAATTTAAATACGTTTGCCCACCCCGCCATGCGTGTCTTGTATTCATTATAAGTGGGCTAGCCCCCATGCAGAGGCTGAATTCCGCACAGCAGGCAGCTGTGTTCCGATGCAGAAATTTTGGCACAGCGCAGTCCCAATTCCCAGCTGACTTACACAATGGTTAGAGCATTTTTTCTGAGCATTGGTATCAGGGCCTGGTATGTTTATATACATATTAAAAAATGAGATATAAAAATATTAAATGCAATGACGGGAAACAGATGACAGTAAAAGATGAAAAATAGTATTTCTCATAAAACTTAAATGACCAGTAAATATGTAAAGAAGTATTTTTCCTCCGCCCATTATAGAGAAAACTGATTGCCAAATAGGTATGAGGGGCCGTATTCAGAGATCCGTTTTCGAGGGGAGTTCCATGCGTATTTTTAGGATAGAATCTACTGCGCATATGTAGTAACTTTATTTATGTACTTTACATATACTATACGCACATAAGTGCCTAACGGACGTACATGTGAATCGCACTTGGGGACGGAATGCACAGAAATCCAACGCACAGGAAAATGTACATAAAAGTGGGTGGGGGGAGGCATTTAAATGAACGCATGGAGGCGTGGTTATCAAGAATAGCAAGGACGAAGCACATATACACACGTAAGTACACACGTAAAGAACACGGTGGTCTAGGGACTCGTAAGTCCCTGACAGCACGTCTGGGAGAGGGGAGCGTCGGGGTTGTTGGTGGGTCCGGCCGTGCGTATAATTGCATAGATAAAAAAAACAGTTCTCTGAATACGGCCCGAGGACTCTTAAACACCCAGATCTGGGCACTGGCAAAGGGTACTTCAGAGGTTAAAAGGAAATAGCCAATCAGGGTAGACTGATGGGTGGTCCGGGGAGGATAAGGGTGTGTGGCTTATAGAGCATATAAGGAGTCTCAATAGGAAGTTCAGTTGTTTTGTAACATGTTCTATTTCTTTGTAGACAGGGCGCAGGTTGGTGGTAGGAGAGGGATATCAGCATGCCAATTGGCCCCTTTAAAATTACACAAAGCTTTCTGAGTCTTTATTTCTAGGCATTAGAAGTGAATGATGTGAGTGACATGTCAGCCGCTGGTAGCTGAAGAGCTAAGTTATAACCCTGTTCCAGATAGCAACAAGGAAACAATTGGACCCTGGAATTATCACATTGGCCCAGATCCAGACTTAATAACAACAGCTAATTTACGTATGCCGCATGCGCAAATCTGGCTGTGGAAATGCACAGATACATACGTAACTTTTATGTAACTCCGCATGAAAGAGCACGAGATCCCTACGCAAGCAGTATGAGCTGGGTTATACACTTACATACGTCAAGGCGATACGTACGACCAGAAATGCGCAACCAAAAGTTGAAGTTGGGTTTTCAAAACAGAAAACAGCTAAGTTACGTGCGTGCGAGCCCAGGGGAGTGCATTATACTTAGTCGTGCGTACTTGCGTATGTAAAATGACCTTAGGCCCAATTATCTTTAGTAAAATTACCTTAAAACGGCTGTTCAGGTTGTGTCTAGTCAGGAGTTCAAAAACAATAGTTTTCAAGGCATGATCTTCGCTGACTCTATTCAACACAAACACGTCGAAGTCCCAAAGGTCCAGGTGCTAAGAAAATGAAATGATACAGTAAATCAAAGCTACCCTATGTACAGTATTAGCATAAGAAAAGCATCCAGGTTTTGGGAACCCAGAGAGATAGCTAATAAAGGCTTTGTCTTCTGAAATAAAAGGGTTATGCTGCGGGGGTTAGGCTGCAGGAGGGGACTAAGGGTTAGGCTGCAGGGGGAGGACTTAGGGTTAGGCTGCAGAGGGGGGACTTAGGGTTAGGCTGCAGGGGGGGATACTTAGGGTTAGAGAGTGGGGTTGCTTACCTTTCAAAGCACCATGTTCAGTGCTCCTGGGATCGATTGCCATGCCTCATCGAGGCATAAGCAATCGATATCCCAACCAGTTCAGAAATGGCTGGGAGCGAATGGCCCTATCGAAATAGGGCCATTGACACCGTGGACCCTCACTCTTGAAATACTTGGAAATTATAGTATAAGAGACTTTTAAGCGTGTATTGGGCCAAAAGTCCTTATATGTCCTTATACATGTTGAGCTGTGCGGGGAGGCAAATTTAAACTGTAAAAACAGAATTAGAATTGAGAAGTGATGTTTCTTTGCTTAATTCTAATTTATAGATTAAACATAGAGCAATGCAGTATTTGTGCAAAAGTAAAATAGTTTCCTGCATGCAAAAGAGTTGGAATGAATGAGCTCCCCTCACATTGCTAAATGGTTTAGCCGAGCTGTACATTTGCCATTATGAGCCCCTCTATGTTCCTATAACCAGGTAAAGCAAGAGAATTACTAGGCACAGTGAGAGGACATTTAGTGTATACTACACCTTTAAGCTATTAACAACAGCTGCAGAGTAATTTGGGCCAACTGCTGTGTACGTTCTTCGAAACATTCTGTAAAAAGAACACAAACATAAATTGGGAATTGTTTTCTATATATTTCTATATATTTATATTGTCAGAAACAATGGATAAAACGTTACACATATATAGGCAAACACTTTATGATGATCTATTATTCTTGTATGGCTCGATTTGACTGATTTATTGCAACATAATTAAACATTCTTTGCTTCGCAGGAAATTCAACAATACAGGCAATGTCAGGGAAAGTTTCTGTAATAGCCAGGATTGGCAATACATATAAAGTTGTGCACATGAATTACAAAACAATTGCTATTGCCAAAACTTCCATTTACCACTAGGAAAACATTATCTTGTTTGCTATTGTTCTCACTGAGCTCACAAAGAAGCAGTAATGACACTAGATCACATAAACATATAATAAATATAAGTGCATAAGTGGTCATCTCTTAATACTTTTTAACATTAAACTTTTATAACTCTAATAAGAAATATAATTGCTATTTAGATATTTAACCCTTTCTTGTTTTCTTTCCACCATTCATTTCTCTGTGAGGACACTATGGGCCGTATTCACAGATCCGTTAGTTAAAGGTGCGCAATTATACGCACGTACGTTTCAAGGCAACACCCTTGACACTCCCCTCACACGGACGGGTTGTCGGTGATTTACGCCTCTATAGGGCACCCTTATCTCTATGTGTGCATTTACGTGCGCATAATACTAACGTACGTGCGTATGTAACTAGCCGGGTCCTCAAATGGTCATTTAAATGCATCCCTCTACCCACTTTCACTTAACTTTGTCCTAACGGATTGCAACCACGCCCCTACGCACGTATATCCCAAAGTGCGATTCACAAGTATGTGCCTAATGGACTTCTGTGCGTAAATTTAACGTAAATAGCGTAAATAAAGTTACTAATCGCACTTAGGGACATACGTGTGGAGGGGCGGGATTGAAATCCGTACGTTCAAAGTTACGTGAGACTGGGCACGGGGATGCATTTAAATGGGCATTTGAGGGCGCGGTTACATAGATACGCACCTTAACATACGCCCGTAACTACACACGTAGGGATAAGGCTGCTTTATGGTGGCGTAAGTCACCAACACGGCCGTGTAAGGGGAGTATCATGGGTGTTACCTTGCGGCGTGCATGCGTATAATTGCGTACCTTCAAAAAACGGATCTCTGAATCTGGTCCCCCCTCTCCACAGCCTAGCCCTAACCATCCCATTGCCTTAGCCTAACCTTACCTGTCCCCTACCACAGAGCCGTAATAAGAAAGTTGGAAAGTGGTGCCCCCGATGCTAAATTCCAAACCAATTTAGCATTAAATATTAACTCTTAAGCTTGGTGCCCCTATCGCAAACCTCTAGTTACGGCCCTGTCTAACTATCCCTCTCCCCCAGCCTATCCTTAAGCATTTCCTCTCCGCAACCTAAACATAACAATTCCATTCAGAACAGGAACCTTATCAAAATATCAACATTTTACCCATTCCAAAATAAAACTATTATTAGAAAGCTGACGGCACTGATACGGCCATGATTAAGCTATGGGGGTATCGGTGTTAAAATAAAGATACCCTGTGAGGTAAACAATCCTTGGGTATCAGGGAGTGTTTTTTTTCTTTTATTTATCAGGTTGTATGTCTGATGCCAGGGACATTGGGCCTGATCCAGATCAACGATGTAGCGCTGAGCGTGCTAACGCTCAGCGTTACATCGCTGACTCCCCCCTGGCACTCCCCCTGTGTATGAGTAGTATGTAGCCAGCTTGTATGAGTAGTATGTAGCCAGCTTGTATGAGTAGTATGTAGCCAGCTTGTATGAGTAGTATGTAGCCAGCTTGTATGAGTAGTATGTAGCCAGCTTGTATGAGTAGTATGTAGCCAGCTTGTATGAGTAGTATGTAGCCAGCTTGTATGAGTAGTATGTAGCCAGCTTGTATGAGTAGTATGTAGCCAGCTTGTATGAGTAGTATGTAGCCAGCTTGTATGAGTAGTATGTAGCCAGCTTGTATGAGTAGTATGTAGCCAGCTTGTATGAGTAGTATGTAGCCAGCTTGTATGAGTAGTATGTAGCCAGCTTGTATGAGTAGTATGTAGCCAGCTTGTATGAGTAGTATGTAGCCAGCTTGTATGAGTAGTATGTAGCCAGCTTGTATGAGTAGTATGTAGCCAGCTTGTATGAGTAGTATGTAGCCAGCTTGTATGAGTAGTATGTAGCCAGCTTGTATGAGTAGTATGTAGCCAGCTTGTATGAGTAGTATGTAGCCAGCTTGTATGAGTAGTATGTAGCCAGCTTGTATGAGTAGTATGTAGCCAGCTTGTATGAGTAGTATGTAGCCAGCTTGTATGAGTAGTATGTAGCCAGCTTGTATGAGTAGTATGTAGCCAGCTTGTATGAGTAGTATGTAGCCAGCTTGTATGAGTAGTATGTAGCCAGCTTGTATGAGTAGTATGTAGCCAGCTTGTATGAGTAGTATGTAGCCAGCTTGTATGAGTAGTATGTAGCCAGCTTGTATGAGTAGTATGTAGCCAGCTTGTATGAGTAGTATGTAGCCAGCTTGTATGAGTAGTATGTAGCCAGCTTGTATGAGTAGTATGTAGCCAGCTTGTATGAGTAGTATGTAGCCAGCTTGTATGAGTAGTATGTAGCCAGCTTGTATGAGTAGTATGTAGCCAGCTTGTATGAGTAGTATGTAGCCAGCTTGTATGAGTAGTATGTAGCCAGCTTGTATGAGTAGTATGTAGCCAGCTTGTATGAGTAGTATGTAGCCAGCTTGTATGAGTAGTATGTAGCCAGCTTGTATGAGTAGTATGTAGCCAGCTTGTATGAGTAGTATGTAGCCAGCTTGTATGAGTAGTATGTAGCCAGCTTGTATGAGTAGTATGTAGCCAGCTTGTATGAGTAGTATGTAGCCAGCTTGTATGAGTAGTATGTAGCCAGCTTGTATGAGTAGTATGTAGCCAGCTTGTATGAGTAGTATGTAGCCAGCTTGTATGAGTAGTATGTAGCCAGCTTGTATGAGTAGTATGTAGCCAGCTTGTATGAGTAGTATGTAGCCAGCTTGTATGAGTAGTATGTAGCCAGCTTGTATGAGTAGTATGTAGCCAGCTTGTATGAGTAGTATGTAGCCAGCTTGTATGAGTAGTATGTAGCCAGCTTGTATGAGTAGTATGTAGCCAGCTTGTATGAGTAGTATGTAGCCAGCTTGTATGAGTAGTATGTAGCCAGCTTGTATGAGTAGTATGTAGCCAGCTTGTATGAGTAGTATGTAGCCAGCTTGTATGAGTAGTATGTAGCCAGCTTGTATGAGTAGTATGTAGCCAGCTTGTATGAGTAGTATGTAGCCAGCTTGTATGAGTAGTATGTAGCCAGCTTGTATGAGTAGTATGTAGCCAGCTTGTATGAGTAGTATGTAGCCAGCTTGTATGAGTAGTATGTAGCCAGCTTGTATGAGTAGTATGTAGCCAGCTTGTATGAGTAGTATGTAGCCAGCTTGTATGAGTAGTATGTAGCCAGCTTGTATGAGTAGTATGTAGCCAGCTTGTATGAGTAGTATGTAGCCAGCTTGTATGAGTAGTATGTAGCCAGCTTGTATGAGTAGTATGTAGCCAGCTTGTATGAGTAGTATGTAGCCAGCTTGTATGAGTAGTATGTAGCCAGCTTGTATGAGTAGTATGTAGCCAGCTTGTATGAGTAGTATGTAGCCAGCTTGTATGAGTAGTATGTAGCCAGCTTGTATGAGTAGTATGTAGCCAGCTTGTATGAGTAGTATGTAGCCAGCTTGTATGAGTAGTATGTAGCCAGCTTGTATGAGTAGTATGTAGCCAGCTTGTATGAGTAGTATGTAGCCAGCTTGTATGAGTAGTATGTAGCCAGCTTGTATGAGTAGTATGTAGCCAGCTTGTATGAGTAGTATGTAGCCAGCTTGTATGAGTAGTATGTAGCCAGCTTGTATGAGTAGTATGTAGCCAGCTTGTATGAGTAGTATGTAGCCAGCTTGTATGAGTAGTATGTAGCCAGCTTGTATGAGTAGTATGTAGCCAGCTTGTATGAGTAGTATGTAGCCAGCTTGTATGAGTAGTATGTAGCCAGCTTGTATGAGTAGTATGTAGCCAGCTTGTATGAGTAGTATGTAGCCAGCTTGTATGAGTAGTATGTAGCCAGCTTGTATGAGTAGTATGTAGCCAGCTTGTATGAGTAGTATGTAGCCAGCTTGTATGAGTAGTATGTAGCCAGCTTGTATGAGTAGTATGTAGCCAGCTTGTATGAGTAGTATGTAGCCAGCTTGTATGAGTAGTATGTAGCCAGCTTGTATGAGTAGTATGTAGCCAGCTTGTATGAGTAGTATGTAGCCAGCTTGTATGAGTAGTATGTAGCCAGCTTGTATGAGTAGTATGTAGCCAGCTTGTATGAGTAGTATGTAGCCAGCTTGTATGAGTAGTATGTAGCCAGCTTGTATGAGTAGTATGTAGCCAGCTTGTATGAGTAGTATGTAGCCAGCTTGTATGAGTAGTATGTAGCCAGCTTGTATGAGTAGTATGTAGCCAGCTTGTATGAGTAGTATGTAGCCAGCTTGTATGAGTAGTATGTAGCCAGCTTGTATGAGTAGTATGTAGCCAGCTTGTATGAGTAGTATGTAGCCAGCTTGTATGAGTAGTATGTAGCCAGCTTGTATGAGTAGTATGTAGCCAGCTTGTATGAGTAGTATGTAGCCAGCTTGTATGAGTAGTATGTAGCCAGCTTGTATGAGTAGTATGTAGCCAGCTTGTATGAGTAGTATGTAGCCAGCTTGTATGAGTAGTATGTAGCCAGCTTGTATGAGTAGTATGTAGCCAGCTTGTATGAGTAGTATGTAGCCAGCTTGTATGAGTAGTATGTAGCCAGCTTGTATGAGTAGTATGTAGCCAGCTTGTATGAGTAGTATGTAGCCAGCTTGTATGAGTAGTATGTAGCCAGCTTGTATGAGTAGTATGTAGCCAGCTTGTATGAGTAGTATGTAGCCAGCTTGTATGAGTAGTATGTAGCCAGCTTGTATGAGTAGTATGTAGCCAGCTTGTATGAGTAGTATGTAGCCAGCTTGTATGAGTAGTATGTAGCCAGCTTGTATGAGTAGTATGTAGCCAGCTTGTATGAGTAGTATGTAGCCAGCTTGTATGAGTAGTATGTAGCCAGCTTGTATGAGTAGTATGTAGCCAGCTTGTATGAGTAGTATGTAGCCAGCTTGTATGAGTAGTATGTAGCCAGCTTGTATGAGTAGTATGTAGCCAGCTTGTATGAGTAGTATGTAGCCAGCTTGTAAAAGCTTGCGGTGCGCTTTTTCCTGTCATTTATGGTACCAAAAATTCACCAATTTTTATTGGTGAATCTGTGGGACACGCATAAAAATCCACCCAAAAAAATTTGCAGAATTAGCTTCGCACCCAAATAAAACGGGTGCGAGGCTAATTGAATCGGGACTTTTGAGTGCGTTAGTGGGGTGACGTTCGCAGGTCTGGATCTGGCTCTATTTCTGGGAGTCTTGAACTCAGTATAAAAACACAGTAAATATTAATAATTACAATAACAATTTTAAACTTCACAACTTCTACAAGATAAAACACAGAAAGTAAATTGAGAAAAGGGGCATTTAATTAATTCAAATAGGTGCAGCAGCTGTCTAAGGTACTGCAGGTCATTTTCAATGAAGACATGGCCCTATATGTAATTAAACTGTTATTTATAAGTAATATCTGATGATAAAATTAGAAAAAAAAATGATGGCAGAATAACAGTAAAATGCCCAGAACCATGCATATGATATATACATATTTTTCAGCAATGCTATAATTGTTATTTGAACTTAAAACATTGAAAACATAGGAAACTGTTAAAAGCTGCAGCAGTACAACCCGCAATGTCTGCAGCTGTACAACCCCGCAACCTCTGCAGCAGTACAACCCGCAACCTCTGCAGCAATACAACCCGCAACCTCTGCAGCAGTATAACCCGCAGCCTTTGCAGCAGTACAACCCGCAGCCTCTGCAGCAGCACAACCCACAGCCTCTGCGCATAGGACTCTACTCATCTACGTGGATTACATGTCTTGCCTTTATTCCTATGTCCTGGATCAGGCTGTGGACTGAATATCATACTCTTCCATTTCCCCTCCCTCTAGAATGTAATCTCTGAAGGACTGATTGCATGTTACTTTGTTGGTTCTCTTACTTACCGTTATGCATTTTTATTCTAATCAGCTGCAACTTGTATCTCTTACAATGTTTTTCATTTTTCAAGTATGTTATGTATTATTATTATTATTATTATTATCATCATCACAAGTCTTCAAGTTTATGTCAGATTGTAAGGAACTAAATAAATAAAACTTCTATTGTTACCAACAACAATGAAATGAGTTCTTGCCAGCCACCATATTGTGTCATGTGAAAAGGTCATAGCCGCAGGTGGGGTTTTTTTAACATGTTTTTTTTAAATTAAATGCACTTTGACCACAGAGCCCATGCACATTAAATACATACATATTACTTTAGGCAGCAAGGAAGCTGTGAGATGGAGTACTCCTGTTTTGTGCTGTCATAGTTTGTTTCAGTAAATCATTTTAAATGTTTTAGGGCCACATCTAGACCTGCGAGGCTTTATGTATACGCAGAGGTCTGGAGCTACGCATGGAGGAGGGGAATGCGTTCCCTCTGTCCAGCGTAGTTCTGGATACTTTTGTGTCCATAACCTGCAATTACCTTCACCACAGGGACAGATTAACAATGGGGCTAATGTGACTACAGTCCAAGGCCTCTATCTAAAAATGAGCCCCACATACTGCAGATCTCCAGGCCTTTCTTTTAAGCCCCAGGCCCAGATGACCCTCAATGTAGCTCTGTGTACATATGTTACTTGCAAATGGACTTTCGCAAGTTACTTGCGGTATTACCTCTAAATCCGAGCCTACACCTCTGTGTAAATCAACTTGATTTATTTTTTCATGTGGCGAAGGAAGGAAGGTTATTAATGAGAAATCCAATTAAAAGTATAAAATTATGAAGATTTTTGAATGAATTCATTAACTGATTAATATACCCTAAGTTTACTTAATACTGAACATGCAGGTATTAGTTCTATTTTATATGCACAGTGACAACAATGCCAGGTCACATGACATATTATATGAAACCACATGGTGTAAGCAAGAGTCTTCCAATAACCATTTAACCATGTGAACGTGCAGCCTGTTCTCTATCCATGTTCCAGAAACACTGGATTATACGCGATTCTGGGCAAAAGCAAATTTGAAGGTTGTAGCTCACATATTATTATTAACAAGAATAAAAATAAAATAATAATAATAAAAATAATAATAATAATTTATAATAATAATAAGTCAGTTTTGCTCTTGCGCTACATAATTACAATTGATTATGCTGTACATCCCATTAGTCTATAATAATGTGATGGCTGATGATGAATGGTGGTACTAGCATCATTTTTAACAAGCAGATTGGAACAGATGTGTAAGGCAAGACACCGGCAGCACTACAGTCATTTACTAAGCAATCATGCATACAACGGGATGTGAGGGAGTCTCCATCACAGACACTGGACCAGATTCAGAGTAGGAAATAAAAGTAGAAAGTTACTTCTGGGCAGAACCATGTTGATTTCAGCCAGGGGGAAGTCAAGTTATTTGTAGGGATATATCTGTGCTTTTCTTTACTGCACACAGATAGTGACCAGCTTTACTTTTACACTGCTATTTAGGCTGGGCTGGGAAACACCACCTCTCAGCTATAATACTGTTTGCAACAGATGATATATGACTCCCCCTGAAAGAAATATGGTTTTGCCCAGGTGTAACTTTCCTCTAATTTTCAATCTGTGAATCTAGTCTATTGTGGCTGTAAATTATTAGGCAGGTTATTTGTCCTGTATTATCACATGGAAGTAATGAACAAGAGCAGCCAATAAACACTTAAAAAAATTTCAAAAGCCCATTTCTCCATTTCCAATAAACAGTTCAAATGAGAATAAAGCATATTTTTTAACCTATATACTTAAAATAACTCCATGAAGACATTTTTGGAGATACTGGGTCGGATTCACAGCTAAGAACACAAAGGGACGTATACAAAGTCTTATGAAGACTGAAAACCCTGTAACGGAGGCGGGGTTTGCCATGCTAATAAGGCATTCGGGGCGGTGTTAAGCAGATCTTATGAAGACTGAAAACCCTGTAACGGAGGCGGGGTTTGCCATGCTAATAACGCATTCGGGGCGGTGTTAAGCAGATCCATGCAGATCTGTGTTCGTATGAGCGCAAAAATGAGCAGTAAAGGTTGGGATATGAACAGTAAGCACCAATAACTCTGCATGACAGTGGGTCATAGTGATAGGGGAGTTCACTCCACTCATCCATATTTAATGCAAACCCCCGAATGTACGGAAAACATGCAGGGATCTGAATCCGGTCCACTGTTTGTAAACCTACCACCAAATGGGCTTCATTGACTAATACATTTGCCACTGTGAAAATATGCATGATAAGGCAAGTCAACAGCTGTTACGACACAGATGGGCAAACACTGCATACACTCATCTTGTCTGTGCTTTATTCATCTCTATTTCCATTGTTATTATTTTTACATGACTATAGTGCACGATTCAAACACCTTAAATCTGTCCTTAAAAATGTATTGTTATTGCATTTTCTGCTGTCAGCTCGTGCAAATCTATGTATTAGCGTGCTTTGTATATTCCACAGCATCCCCTTCTATACAGAAACCATATTTATGGAGGAGGTCGAAAACCACATGTATTCTTCTTTCCCTGCTCACTGAAATGGAACAGACATGCAGCAGTGTTACTTTATGTCGCTGAGCTATGAACATCTAGAACTACTGACAAGCTTAAAATAACAGTTTTATATGTTTCCATAATAGTAGTAGTAACAATAATTATAATAATAATGGGCCTGATTCAGACTTAAGAATGAGCTTGAAATAAACACAGATAAGGACAGAGCCGCACCTAACTCCTTCTTCCAGCCCCCAAACTGCCCCCCGTTTTTAGGTACCTTATGGCATTTATGAGTGCCAGAATGCTACCTTATATCTCTGTGCAATTTCCATACAGACATTGCCTCCCACCCACCCTCCACAGCTAATCTAATACCTCCCCCTCCCACTTATTCCTAAAAACGCCCAAGGCGGCATAACCCCGCCTCTTTGGGCGTAAATCACTTTGTGCAGTCTTTAAAGACCCCACCTACGATATCTACGTACCGATCTGCTACGTAGATAGCGTAAATGACCTACTAC
>WWET01000441.1:194163-208621 GCA_011038615.1 Limnodynastes dumerilii | reverse complement strand
ATAATAACAGTATATAAATAATATTAATAATAATAATAATAATAATAATAAAAAAGAGGAGTGTGGTTTGCCAATAAGATGGGCTTCTTTCCAAAGAAGTCCATTTAGAATAGAGGGAGACAACTCTTACCCTTACCTTTTATGCCCTGAAGCCTAACCTTAACCATAACTGCCCCACAGCCTACCCTTCCATTCCCTGAAGCCTATCCTTAATATTCCCCTTAATCCCTAACCCTAGCCTTATACCCACCACAACCGCTTCTTGCAATTGGGAATAGATACCCGTTCCCAATAGTAATTTTCTATTTACAGAGGAAAACAATGACACAACCGCACATTCAATACGGAAAAGACATAAAATTAAGGCTTGTGTTCCTTTTATAAAGAAGACCTCTTAACATGACAATGGCTAGTGCCACTTTGACCATCTCTCCCATCTTTCCCAGCAAGCTATTAGAGAAACAAACATATATTGATGACAAAACTAAGAATGGCTCTTATCGTGCTAGCATGTCGATGTTCTCCTACTACTACTCTTTTATGGCACCCATACAGTGCTCATTATGGAAGTGTGTTTAATTCACATCCCTTGCTGTGCTAATGAATCTTACTATTCCTCATTCACTTTCATTTCATGCAGAAGCTAATTGATTTATTAGTCAGTTTTGAACTGCTGGAGGAAATCGCCGCAATGACCTCAGGCGCCCGTAAGGTGCCCGTAGGTTTGGATCCAGCCCTAATTCTCTTAGAAATTGCATTTGTATGTCATGATGAAGGAAATTAGGACTATGGTTTCTTCTAGCTATTGTTATCATGGAGCCACAGAAAATCACAACCAAAGAATTATTTAACTCATTTTCTTGGCATTTTGCATAAACATCTGTCCTTATGCCTCAGTAGATGAATGGTTACCTACTGAGATGAGAACCTACCAGCTTTACAACATGAAAATTAATTAGGGATTCTGCAACCTGCAGTGACTCCTTGGATTCAGTTAGTTAACCTACCCTCTACTCCCTAAAGGGTTTTACAGTCAGGACAGAAAGATGTTCCACTTTACCTGAGTTTATATTCCAGCCTAAGACATCCTGGGGCATAGAAGAGACCAGTGAAGGAGAAAATGAAATGTGAAAATGAACTCTCAGCAGGGAATGAGACGTGCAATTATTTCAGTTTGCTGTGAAAGGAGTTGGTGGCATCATTTAATAGATGAAAAATTAAATTGGGAAGTAAATTGTGTTTGCTAGGTACGCCAGTATTGTTTAATCTGCAGAATACACTCATATATAGGAGTGGCCATCAAACCACTAGTGGTACTTATTTCAGCTTTGTTTTGAGGATTGAGAGATAAATACACTAAAAGACATTACAGAAAGAGCAAAATGCAATTAATGTTTTTATTTTTTTATTTTTATTCTATGCTTACATTTCTGCATATATGTCTGTTTTCCCTTTGGAAAGTATATAAAGTCTGCCATAAGTACTGCATCTGAGGTGCTATTAAAGTTTTGATCGTCTAAACAGGTGAGTGGATTGGGGCATTACTTGTTGATATAAGTAGGCACATTTTGTTGTCCTTGTAAGCACATAACAAAATAGAGAAAAATAAATGTGCTTCAAGTGTTAGGGTCACATTTATAGGGTTAATTATAGATTTACTTATTTATATATCTCCAGAATTCTGAGACTGAGCATGATACAAGTGACAGATCTTATTCATACTACTTAGTCTACAGATTTACTTGACAGCACTATAGTTCCGGATATCATAAGTAGAACAACAGTCCCTTATCCACATAGCATCATCTATTAACTCATTGTGACTGGACAAAAAGAATAAAGTTAACAATAATTAAAACTGTTTTTATTTACAGCACGCACAAGCTGTGGCGTGATCATGTCAAATGTGAGGCCTGCATTTGATTAGTTAGGGGTATCAATATTTAATATCTTGTCCATCCAACTTAAAAATGATCCTGTGAGTTGGGTAACTTCATGTTTTTCCCATTAAGATGTTTCTAGTAGGCAGAGTCTTCCTAGGGAAAAAATTGGCGCGTCAACCCCTGTAACACAAGTCTAAATTATTTCACTACTGTCCTCTTTGAAATCGCCTGCATGTCACAGTTCCTATTGTTTCACTGGAAAGATGTGCGATGTTGTGAGTGGCCGTGTTGCTGGGAGTAAGCAGGACTTCAGATATAAACTGTCACCAACCTTAATGCCTTGTAAATGAAATGATTTGAAATGTAGAGTATCACAGGGGCTGCAATTAAAGGTGTCTGTGCTCAATGTTTCCCTTTCCAGGACACCATATGCACAGTCTCACATCCACCTTAGTAAATCTGGTCACACAATGGAATGCACATTAAACATTAAAAAAAAAAACTTCATCTGTAATGACACAGGACAAAGCAATTGTGAAGTTGAACGGCAAATAATTTTAAGAGATGCCTTCTTTCTTTATTGCTCTGACGCCACTTTTCAAGGAAAAGATATTTAATGTGTGACATAAAGCAGAGATGACAGATAATAAATACTCATCACAGAAAACAAATAGTCTGAAAGCCATAGCCGGGAAACATAGAGGGTGTAGTCCAGCCCCCTCAGAACAGTTACTGTGCATATGCACATGCTGTGTGGCTTCATATGTTTTCCCTGCACGTTGTCTCCTTCAGTATGTCCTTGCCCTGAGCCACCAGCCGTTCAGAAATTGATTTTCCCTTTTACGCTTTCAGCTTGCAACTAATTGAATAGATGGTACCTGTGATTATGACATGGCTGCTATATCAGCCAGAGGACAGGATTGCTGTGCCGAGCAGAAGAAATATCCCATCACAATAAATAAAGTTATACAATTTTAGTTACCCTCCTGCATACATTTTATCTACAGAGGTGGCACGGCCCACAGGGCAAGGCCTAGAAGTTTTGTGGAGTATTATACCAAAACCCCCATAGAGTTACTGTAATTGAAAAGCAACATTTGCCACATGTCTTCAAAGTCTGACAGCAGCAAGAAGCACAGATATGTCATATACCAGCATGAATGGTTTATATGTGATGGCTGGGAAATCAAATGGCAAATTATCTACAACTAATGCATAAAAACAGTGTCCCCTCAGGTGCCTTTATTCTAATTGATTATTAATTAATGCAGAGGTCATGTGATACTGAACTGTGATCATTTACCGTATTTTTCGGACCATAAGACGCACCTAGTTTTTAGGAGGAAGAATACAGAAAAAAAATATTTTGAACCAAATAGTGTCCAGCACCCAGCATCACCCATCATGTCCTGCACCCAGCATCACCCATCATTCCAGCCACCCAGCATCACCCATCATGTCCTCCACCCAGCATCACCCATCATGTCCTCCACCCAGCATCACCCATCATGTCCTCCACCCAGCATCACCCATCATGTCCTCCACCCAGCATCACCCATCATGTCCTCCACCCAGCATCACCCATCATGTCCTCCACCCAGCATCACCCATCATGTCCTCCACCCAGCATCACCCATCATGTCCTCCACCCAGCATCACCCATCATGTCCTCCACCCAGCATCACCCATCATGTCCTGCACCCAGCATCACCCATCATGTCCTCCACCCAGCATCACCCATCATGTCCTCCACCCAGCATCACCCATCATGTCCTCCACCCAGCATCACCCATCATGTCCTCCACCCAGCATCACCCATCATGTCCTCCACCCAGCATCACCCATCATGTCCTCCACCCAGCATCACCCATCATGTCCTCCACCCAGCATCACCCATCATGTCCTCCACCCAGCATCACCCATCATGTCCTCCACCCAGCATCACCCATCATGTCCTGCACCCAGCATCACCCATCATGTCCTCCACCCAGCATCACCCATCATGTCCTCCACCCAGCATCACCCATCATGTCCTCCACCCAGCATCACCCATCATGTCCTCCACCCAGCATCACCCATCATGTCCTCCACCCAGCATCACCCATCATGTCCTCCACCCAGCATCACCCATCATGTCCTCCACCCAGCATCACCCATCATGTCCTCCACCCAGCATCACCCATCATGTCCTCCACCCAGCATCACCCATCATGTCCTGCACCCAGCATCACCCATCATGTCCTCCACCCAGCATCACCCATCATGTCCTCCACCCAGCATCACCCATCATGTCCTCCACCCAGCATCAGCGGTCTTCCCTGACGCTGATGTGACCTCAGGTCACTCCAGCGTCAGGGGGAGGAGCTGCTGCACTGCTCTGCCTGTCACACAGGACAGGCAGAGCAGAAACAACGGTAATGAATGCCGCTGTGAAGCGGTGTAAGGCGCTCTCATCAGAGTGATGAGAGCACCTTACATTGCTTTCACAGCAGCTGCTGACTGTCAGGGAGCAGGGGGGATGAGTGCCTGGATGCCCCGCATCCCCCCGCGGAGCGGGTCCCGACGGACCTGCTCATACCCCAAGGTGAGTATTCGGACCATAAGACGCACACACTTTTCCCCCCACTTTTTGGGGGAAAAAAGTGCGTCTTATGGTCCGAAAAATACGGTATATACAATGGGCCTGATCCAGACCTACGCCTGCTTGCGTTTTTACGTTCGGCGTGGTCACAAAAACGCTGTTTTCCATGTTCTGCGCATGCGCAAGGAAGATGTTACGACCAGAAACTCTGAACGTACTTACAAGCATACGATCACTAGCGAAATTATGGACGAAGGGGTGTGCCAGACATACAACACCCGTAATTACGCTTCTGAGGCGGGGTGAAGCATGTAAATCATACAGTATGGGCGTGCTAAGCGTCGTAACTACGCATGCATGCTACGGACGCCCGTGGATACGCTCAGAAAAGTTCGGGTAGGGTTTATTCGGCGTAAGACGGCATAAATATGGACAACCGAGGGGAGTGCCTAAGGGAGTGCTTTGTGGCTACGCTGGCATAAATACGCTACGCACAAGGGCGTATTATCTAGGTCTGGATCAGGCCCAATGTGTTAACAGTCGCAGCTTGATGATGTCACAGGCTAATTCTCCTGATCTCAGTGAGATCACTCATTCATTTAGAAATTAAAAACAACAAAACACTAATCAATGCTGATTACAATGGACTGGACCTTGACTTCTGGAAGAGGGGAATTTCCTTGCATGCATTCTGCGACCGTGCAAGATCATGTGCCACACTTTCCCTGTGGATCTAGATTCTCAGGGTCCTGAGTTCCGTGCTGGAAGTGTTCCCAATGGGGGGACAAAATGTGGTGATTGTGAACATAAAATGGCAGCTGGGAATTACCTACAGTGAGCGCATTCTAAGCACCCTCAGTGAACTGTCCCCACTTTAATATCAAAGTTAGGATCCTGATTTACAAAAAAAAATCTGTATCTGTAGCCTCTGCACGGGCTATCACATGGAATTCCTGATTCACAATACCTGCTCTCCTACATGTAGAGAGTAAAGCAGTGTCCCCGGGAAACCTTAACTATTAGAGGATACAGAAGAGAGCTGACTTACATAGCATACGTTAAACAGCTCTTTTTATTAATCCTGGATCCTGCCCACCATCACTATTTTTATTCCTACAATAGTCTCATTTTATTACTTGGAATTATTTGGTATAATGAATTGTACAAATCCATGTTTAAAATTTTGTTTTGCTAGTAGGGAAAACTTTTCAGGAAGCTAATCCAAGGCAGCTGGACTAAATGATGTTTACACAGCTCAGGGTTGCCGAATCTCCCCAAATATCCAGGAGACTCCCGAAATTTGGGCAGTTCTCCTGGTATCCTGGGAGAGCCGGCAAAGCTCCTGCAAGCCCCACCAGCCATCAATTACTCCTGTAATCCCTAGCGTTACTAGGGATGTGCGGGGCTTGATGATGTAATCAAGTCCCGCCCATCCCCTGAAACACTAGAGATTATAGGAGTGATTGACAGGGGGCAGGGCTTAATGACTTGATGTGCATAAATTGCGTCATTAAGCCCCGCCCCTTGCAGAAATTTATTGCTTCCCTGCGGGTTCTCCCGGAGGGAGGCTCTAAAAAGTCAGCAACCCTGACATAGCTACACTGAGTAGTCACCTGGATCCAACTGTCAAGCTTTCAGCTAAATTTTACTAGTGATATCTAAAACAACTAGATCCCAAAACTGCTATGTCATAGAAAACCAGCAATAAATACATCATGGGGAGATAGGAATCATCCCTACAGAGCCTAAAACAGACTCCATAGATGTAGCCTTCAGAAAGGATGTCAACATCAATGAAGCATAAACAGCATAAGAGATTACAAAACTCTAGACCTCTATAACAGCAGGGTTTGAAAAGTTTCATAGCGACATCAAACCACAAAGTGTGGAAATCCTTAACACTGCCAATTGAACAAACAGGAGCTCTGTACAATGCACATTACATTGATTGCTATACTGCAGACACTAACAGTTATAGACAAATGTAGACAAATGAATGAGGTTTTTGTCTCCTGGTTAGCTCTGTCTCCTGTTGCCATGTACACAACATAGGCACCTAGATAATCTAATGGCAACTGCTACATTTTACACAGCAGCAGGACGCTATCCATCTAGAAAAACCCTATTCATTCAGGCTTGACAGATAGACTTTCCATGGCAGAAGCTATGAGGAAAACCCCATTAAAGGAAACTGCTGGACATCACAATATTTCTAGTGTTTCTGAAGAATTAATAAGCGCACTGCACACTAAGGATCTGCCACCACCTGAGATGTTTGTGTATAAAAATGAAAAATTGTAACGTTAATACAAGTTAGTCACTTTGTTTTTCCTGTGCTTTATCATTATTAAAAACAGATTGCATTAAAAATGTGCTTAATAAACAACTTTATAGGGACTATTGATTGAAGAGTAAATATGGCAATCAACAGGAAATGTCCTCTATAATGGGAGCTGCCGAACACATAAAACTTAAAACTAACTATATCCTTGTGTCCTTGTGCCACTGTTGTGCCACGTCTTGGGATGCTCTTCTGCTTTCTCTGGTGGCATGAATACCGCTGTTCTTTCCCAGCTGGTTGCCTAGCAGTCGGAACACTGTCCACTCTTAGCAAGGAAGCTTGTCTCCTGATTGGTGGAGTGCTCCTGAAATACCCTGCAGGGATTAGCCTCTCTGACGGTTATATCTCCTCACAGAGTTGTATTTGTGCCTTGTATGCTTATTAGTTGTCCATGTCTAGTACTGTGGTATGCAGGTTCACTGCGGCAGAGCCGTAACTAGGAATTTTAGCACCAGGAAATATGGTGCTCCATGACCCTGAACTCAAAGCCAATTTCACCACAAATATGAACTTATTGGTGCCCCCTTAAGATTTGTGCCCTGTGCAGCTGCCCCTATCGCACACCCATAGTTACGGCCCTGCACTGCGGAGTATAATAGTAAGTCCGTTTGTCTGATCCAGTCAGACTCCATGTGATGTATTAGTCTCTTTGACTCCCTTGTTTTACGGTGCTATTATAAACTACTATTATTCATGCTTAAGTCCTGGAGGCATCCAAGTATGATGACTACATTAAACTTTAAAAGGCAACTTGCTATAGGTAAAGACCAAATTGTTCATCACTCACCATAACAGCCGCAAGATGAAATTTGAAATGAACCTATACATTTAAAAAGTCCTTTTAGACTTGGTATTTGTATATAGATTTCACACATATATACCATTGGTCCGGATTCACAGTTACGTATTTTTCATCTTATGTATGTTGTTTTAAGAATTGAGCTACTACTCATGCATAGTAGTTTATCTAAGCTATCTACGTACCATTTCTGTACATAGATTGCGTAATTGCAGTCTTTAGACCGTGCATACGCAATCTACGTACAGAAATGGTACGTAGATAGCTTAAATAAGCTACTATGCATGCGTTGTAGCTCAATTCTTAAAACAACATACGTAAGACGAAAAACTACGGAACTGTGAATCCGGACCAAAATCACCAGCCCTGCGAAGTACTACAAATTATGATAATTTCACAAGAGAAATTCCAAACCTATGAAAATACTGTATAGATGCTCCATCACAAGCAAAATCAATGCTGCAAGTGAGTGGGTTACAGGTGGACCTGGCTGATACTTGACCTTCACTCAGGTAACTGATTCTAAAGTTGTAAAGTGTTGTTAATAATACAGTATAGGAGTGAAAAGAGAACTGAAAAAAAATGAATTCAAATGAAAAGAAGGAATATAATTGAATTTTATCTCCTTCTCTACATAAAGTTTCAGGTGTAGCTCTTAAACACTTTGTCATATATACAAATGAAAAAAACAAAACATTGAATTTGCAATGTGGGTATTTTACAATGTGTGCAGTTGGAAAATGCCCACTTTGCTGGAGTTAAATGTGTCAATGAATTAAAAGCTACTCTGAATGTTTGATTAGATTGGAATATAGTAATTGAGTAAGTAACTGCATTGGCCTAAATTTAATGAATCAAATCCCTCATTTTTAGAATATTAACTGCCACTAAAAGCCATTTGCAGGTGCATTAACAGGTGCAATAAATGAATGCTCCTGATTTGTATTAATATTTAGGTACACTGTGCAGCGACAGTCTCTCATTGTTGCACAAGTCTCAAGGCTTGACAGTAAATACTGAGCATCCTGCATTGTATGTTACCTATGTATACATCTGCTCAGAGGCAGGGAGAATCACATGCAAAAGGAAGAATGTGGATCCTGTGTCCTCAGGGATTATAAAATGCCAATGACAGAAATGTGAGTAGCTGAAACAACAGTTATAAACCACCAAAAGCTGGGAAAATGCATTTTAGAACCTGAGCACCTGTCAAACATTAAACAGAAGAGTCTGAAGGCATTAAACAAGGATTGATCCCGGTTTATCTGCATGTTCCAATTACACAAAAGTTAAATCCATCCCACTCATTGGGCCTGATCCAGACCTATGCCGATGCACTGTGCGTACTAACACACAGCGTATCAGCATGCACTCCCCCTGTGGCCAGCATAATTACACACTGTTACGCCGGCTGAAGGCTACCCTAACTTCAGCCGGCGTAACAGAGTGTAATTACGGCGGCCAAAGCATTGTAACATCCCAAACCCGCCTTCCCGCCCTTATCTGCTTATCTCTAACTACAGCGTAGTTACAGTGAGGAACGGCCCCCACGCCGTAACTACGCAACAGTTAGGGACGCCCGATCCTAAGGAAGTGGAGAGAAAGGGTTATAGAGGGAACATTGTAGAGGGGTAAAGAGGAAACAATGAAGAGAGGGGTGTAGAGGGAAGAGAGAGCTGTAAACAATAGGAGAGGAGAGAGTATGGGATAGAGTGGAATAGAGTGAGTGGGGGAAAAAGAAAAAAGGAAGGAATAAACAATAAAGAGGTCGGGGGCTCAAACTTATCATTAAAACCCTCTCTCTCCAAGTGAAAATTCTAGATATGCACCTGACACCTTTTAGAGACTTAGGGCCTGATCCTGAACTACCTGTGCGAGCGTATGGCCCCTTCCTTACACCGGCTGAAGTTAGGGTAGCCTGGCGTAAGGAAGGGGCTATACGCCCGCACAGGGGGAGTGTTGGGGTAAGTGAACGCCGATACGCTGTGATTTAGTAAGCACAGCGCATCGGCGTAGTTCAGGATCAGTTAGGGTAGGGTTTGGTCGGCGCAAGGGAGTGCCTTGGGGCGTGTTTTGTAGGCACGCTGGCGTAAATATGCTACGCACAAGGGTGTAATATTTGCGTAGGTCTGGATAAGGCCCAATGTCAGGATCACAGTACTTTTCACTGCACCTTATGTCTTATGTCCTTTTGCTGATCACATGACCTTCCTTTAGTTCCCCGCACTTCTTGGTGTTCATAGTCATTATCCCACAGGTGTAACTCATTTCCTTGCTGGAGCTCACGCAATCCCTCTCTGACATCACTTCCCTGTCAGAGCAACCTGCTGATATTGCATAATCAAGTTCTTTCATGTGTCCTGGCTCCCTGGTTCCAGGCCCTGTCCTGGAACTGGTCCTAGTCCTTGGTTCCTGTGATCCAGTCCTTGATCGCAGTTATCTGGTCCTCGGCGCCTGTATTCCATTGTGTCTCCTTGCTGCCTGTGTCACTGGTGTCTATACTGCTAGTGTCCACTGCTCGCTACAGTATCAGTAGCCATTCCTACGCTACCCCCTGCTACCCTTGGATCCTGTCCACCATCTTGGCGTCTGTGCTCTTGTCCAGAGGGCCGCGACCTGCTACTATCCTGCAGCCAAAACAATCCCCACCTTCAGGAACTCTGGTAAACACCAGGATTGTGGCTAGACTCCGCACCTCTAGTCCAGCTTGGTTTGTTTATGAACTGGCGCTAAGTTCGGCGCATGACAAATAATTACATCTGTGTTGTTATTCATAGTGTAGTGTTGAGCTTAGACTAACCTTTGGGGGACTGTTTAAGAAATACAAATAAGCCTTTTTATTATTTATACAACATTGGGATATAAATATTATCCTTGTAATTGATGAATGTAGAAACAATCCTGAAAAATGTTTATTATGTAGTTTTTTCTGTGTAATAAATACCTGATAACAGAAGTTCTACTTTATAATAAGCAAAAAATAATTAAATTATAGAAATCCAGGTAAAATGATTAAACTAAAAAGATGTAATTAATATATTGTTCACAGCAACCAATATGATCATGGCTATCTTTATTTATTGTATTCTTTAAATAATAGCTAGAATTTTATTGGTTTCTATGGACCAGATTCAGAGATGGAAAATAAGAGAGGAAAGTTACACCTTTGCAAAACCATATTGATTTCAGGGGGAGTCAAGTTAATTGTATTCTTTGCATGCAGGGATATAGCTTTGAATAGCTTACTGCACACAGATACTGACCAGCTGACCAAATATGACTCCCCTGAAATCAACATGGTTTTGTCGAGGAGTAACTTTCCTCTCTTAGGACCAGATTCAGAGATACGATTTGGCTTGTTTCTGCGTGCGTATTAACTGCGCATGTGTAGTAACTTTTTCCACACAATTTCCGAAGGAGTTAGGCAGGGAAGTCCATTAGGCACGGATTTATGACATACGTACGGAGGGGCGTGGTTGTCTTCCATACATGTGAAGTTAAGTGAAAGGGGGTGGGGGAGGCATTAAAATTGGCTTTTGAGGGCGCGGTTAGCAATGTACGCACGTACATAAGTAACTTACGGACATAAATGCACACGTAGAGTTAAGGGTGCCCTATGGAAGCGTAAGTCACCGAAAATCCATCCGTGCGAGGGGAGTGTTAAAGGTGTTGCCTTGCAGCGTAGGTGCGTAGATTTACGTACTGTAGACACACGCATCTGTGAATCCGGTCCTTCATTTCAGTCTCTGAATCTGGTCCTATGTTCCTTTTCTAAACATTTGTCAACAGACCTTTAAATCCCTTACACTAAAAAGAGAAACGTGTGAAATAAATGGGATATTCCGTGATTTCTTTATACAGAGTTCTTTTATTTGTTTGTAGGGAGGCCACAATAATGTGCTGTATGTATTACAAAATATTTATATTGTGGGGAATATAGGTTATAATGATTACTCTCAGCGTCTCATCTGCACATGTAGCCGCCCCTCTGTGATGGCTGTTATGACATTTATACAATATCCAGGAGCTCATTACAAGTTACAACAATTTTCCAGTTTAGTGATAAAGAAGTATCCTAGTGAGGAAGAGATTGAAGCGCTTATACACCAGTAGGTAACTGACTACAGCATAAGCCTAATAGAAATGTAAAAGACTGTATTTAAATAAGTAAAATGGAAAAAGAATGGTTATGATAGCTCAGACTTTAGCAACAAAAGCCTTCCTGATACCCCATTGTTTGAAGCACGTTGTTAATCAGATGTATTTCTTTCCTATACTCATTGTTACAATGATTCTGCAGAGCTTAGGGAGGCATTGATGAATGTGATATGAACACGTTGTAAATGTTCATTGAGTGCTCTGTTGAAGCGAGAATAAATAGAATTTGTCTCTTTGTTTTTCAATGTCCACGTGTACAGTCATCATTTCTGATTCAGCACATACAATTCTAACACTAATACTGGTCCTGGTCATTGGTGCAGGTATTTTAATTGATCACCAGTATGGATATATCCAGTATATTGAATACTACTAATAAGAGCCACAGATTAAGATCTAATGTAAACACACATTAATATAATGCTTACACTTGGAGGTTTATTTACAAAGCTGTTTCAAAGTCATAGCTACAATAGTAGCCAGATCACTGATCCTGGCAATCCTGGGCTATGTAACTTTTGCGCTTACTCTCCCAACTATCCGGGATACTTCTGAAATTCGGGCAGGAGAGCCTGCAAATCTCCCGTCGAGGGCTTGAGGTGAATGGTTTCATGAAAACCACGGCCTCAAGTTCAGCCCCCCTTCCTGGCAATACTAGTATGTTAGTGTTACTAGGGGCAGGGAGGGACTTGATGACGCAATTTGCATCATCAGGCTCTACCCCCATCCCCAGTAAATCTAAAAAAGGGGGTAATTAATAGTCAGGGGATGGGACTTAAAGACGCAGTTTGGATAAACCGCATCATTAAACCCTGCCCCCTGCATGCATCTATGGAGGAAGCTATTAAAAGTCGCAAACCTAACTTATACTTACATGTCCTGGTCATCATTGAAAGGACTCTTATCCAACTCCATCTTCAATTACTTTCATCCATCCACCACATCCTAATAAATGACATCTTGTATATTCATTGTCAGTGCGAGCCAGGATGAGCAAGCACTTTCCCTCTTCTGAATCTCCCTGACATGTTATCACCATAGAGAACCATGCAAACAGAAGCCTTGATCAGTGACTTTTCAGGGCTTCTTAAATTTAGTACACAGATAGGGCTGGATCCAGACTTAAGTGCTTGAAATTAAGGGCCGTATGCAGAGTTTTCCGATATGTTCTACTGCGCATGCGCAGTAATTCTGTATGTAATCTATGTTACTTGTTGCAATGTAGATTGTGTATACGCGGTCTTAAAGAAAAGTTGCAACAAGTAACGTAGATTACGTTACAGAATCACTGCGCATGCGCAGTAGAACATATCGGTACTTAAGCTGCACCACTATTTACTAAGTCTAGACTCAACATTATTGTGTGGTGTTAAACATTCTTGACTGCCTCTCACTGTTAAGTGTAACATTGCATTTGTTTCTAAACATGTCTAATTTCCTGAGATAAATTAACTAGTTCTTATGCTAAATTTACCATTGTATCAATGGTCACTGAACTTGTATGCGCTAGAACTATTGGAATGACAAACAAGCCTTCTCCCTTTACATACGTTGGGCCAGATTTACTAAGGAAAAGTGGAGATGTTGCCCATAGCAACCAATCAGATTCTAGCTGACATTTTCTAGTATATAGTAGGAAAATGAAAGCTGGAATCACTATTGGTTGCTATGGGCAACATCTCCACTTTTCCTTTCATGCAGTTTAGTAAATCTAAATTTGAGTTTGATCTCGCTTTGATCATGGATTACAATGAACGTAATGTTAATCAGGCAAGTCATGATACTGTGCAGGCTAAACATGTGCGCATTCAGGATTCCAACAAAGATAGGCTCTATGCACCAATTAACCACTGTGTTCTTGGAAGAACATACCCCCAACCTATAGCAGTGACCTGTGTACATGAAACCTGATTTTTGCAATGATATTTATTTCCATGTCTCTGTTATCTCTGGATAGAAGAGTACTCCAATAACACACCTCTGCTAGCTAGTCTTCATGATATTTCAGTTATGTTTGTAATCCTCTCTTGCCATTGTGTTTGTATTTCTGTTATATGTTTACTTTGCGTGTGCTATCCCTTAATTAATTTATTAGATCTCTGTGATAGTTGTGATGCAAAAAAATAACATTATTGTCAGCTGTATTGATAGACACATCCAAACAAACCAGCCCATCCTGAAAATGATTTGCTACAGTATATTGCTCTTTTCTCACTGGAAATAGCTTACAAGACAATGTGAAAACACACCACAGCCCTAGAGGCAAGAATTCCAGCAGGCATGTTCACATTATCAATCTGGAAAGCAGCCTCCTTCTGCTAAACAGCGGTGGCTGTGTTGAAGAACATTATCTTGTTATATAGGGAAATGCAGCACAATCATTCTCCACTATGGGAACAGCACTGAAACTGTTTTGGAAAATGACGACGCAGATTACTGGAAAATAAAAAAGACAACAGTGTTCCTCTCTTCCACATATATTTCTCCTAAAGTACTACAATGGTGACCAGAAAGGTTTCTAACCTCCAGAACAGGTACAAATGCTAAAAAAGGAATGGAAAAATATTTTACCTCAGTGAACAGCACTGTCTGAATTTTCCTTGGCCATAAGCTTGGACAACATGATTGACAATTTATATAAAGCTGGATTCTCCACAGAAACTATATCAACAACACTAAGAATGTGTGTGTGTGTA
>WWET01000441.1:124586-140195 GCA_011038615.1 Limnodynastes dumerilii | reverse complement strand
TACATTGCACTCCCTGCTCCACCATATTGCATTCATCCTGCATCTAGTTCTCTGTCAGATGCACCAAGACTCCATCACTGTCCAGAGGGCAACAAGCCTCATCCAATCACATTCAACCAAATCCTGCACATCTATTTGTATTTTAACACAGAAAAAATTGACCATAGTCTGAGGCAACAGCAGGAAGCAAGAATCTTCTATAATCCAGGGGCCAGATTTACTAAGCTGCGGGTTTGGATAAGTGGAGATGTTGCACATAGCAATCAATCAGATTCTAGCTCTCACTTTCCTATTACTTAATAGAGAATGTCAGCTAGAATCTGATTGGTTGCTATGGGCAACATCTCCACTTTTCCAAACCCGCAGCTTAATAGATCTTGCCCCAGGTGTCCCAGCTATGAGTTCGTCATTCTAATAATTGATGGAGCAAAACCTCTTCCTGGTTCTATATGAGCTCACTGAAAAGCTATATGTCATTTTCTTTCCAAAATCATGCCAGGAATTTATGCAGGGTCCTCATGTAAAACAGGGCAAGATGTTCAATAATAAGTTAATGTCATAGTAATTTACAGGTATTCCTGATAGTGTTGAATCCAGAGGCGTGACTAGGGTGGGTTTTATAGGGCATGTGCCCTGGGTACCGATGGACACCAAGGTCCAAGGGAGTGCCATAATTAAAAATTTTTTGTATTTTTTAAAACAGTATAATAAGGGGTGGAGAGGCATTTTCCTTTATTTGCCCTGGGCTCCATCAACCCTAGTTACGCCACTGGTTGAATCAATGAGTTAATATTTTATATAGCTTATACAATTGCATGCACTAATTCAGATACATTGTTCATCACGGTTAAAAAGAGACAGCTACATATTTAATCAATTTAAATAGATTATCTCTCACTTTCAATCTATTCAAAAATACCACAATCATTTGCCAGATAAATGAAAAACAAATGTGATAGTAAAAACATTGTACAGTAAAGCCCCATCTGTTCCGCTGACATTTGCAATTAGTAATATACAGGTAAAAAAATGTAAAAGCCTTTAGAGTATAATTATCTCTATAGATCACTCTAAGCCGAAAATAATTATTTAGTATTTAACAGACTGGATTTATTCCATTGGGTAATGTAATATGAAAAATATTTCTCATCCATCATGTTTACTGAAGGAAGGACACCCCAAATCCTGTAAACAGACCCCAACTAGAGTTGTCCAGCAAGTGCTAGCAGCAATCGGACAATGGCAATCACAAATTCCACAATGATACAGACGAAACCATAATGTTGGCTGTCATTCCCAAAAGGATTTTCACAACAAAAAATGAAAATGTCAGCAGCAGTACCAAGGCGACAGCCATAATTTCAGTAATTAGTTCATTCTGGATCAGGCCCTTAGGACCGGATCCAGACCTGTGCGGGGGTTCTGTTCGTCTGACGGAGAGAGGGGAGTGAACGCCTAAGGGGAGTGTCACTCCCCTTAGCTTACACTGCCATAAGCTTGCCTTAAGGCAATCGTGCGGATCAGCGGTCCATACGACTACTGATCTACACCAGTGTGGGATACCCCTCCCACACTGTACAATTAGCATACTTCCCCCCGCCCACTTTAGCGGGCGGAGGGGAAGCACAGCCCATTTGTTCGCAAATGGGCTCATACGGAACTAAGTTCTAAATTCCGTACGATTGATACTATGCTAGTGTTACTATTGTAACACTAGCTTGACATCTGGAGGGCGCATGCAGTCAAATCAGGCCACTTACTCACTTTGCGTGCATAAGTGGCCTGACATTCGCAGGTCTGGATCCGGCCCTTAGTTACTAATTAGAGTTAGATTTAGGATTATTGTAATGACAAACAAAGTACCTATTGGCATTACAATATTCAGACAGTGGTCAAACTAATGACCCTATCGGATAGAAGAATGTTGATCAGTTATCCCTGTCTCCATTATAGTGCCAGCAGGTTAACTGTCGACATTCTGAACATCGGCACATTGTCTTAGGATGTTTTATCCATAGATTGCTGAATACTATAGGCATTGCCGGCACAATGCGGTACGAGGGGGGATGCAGAGCAGGTGGGCTCCACTGCAACTTTCATTCATTGTTCCCTTCTGCTACAAGTCTTCTAGTGGGTGCCCTGTGAGGAACCTTAAGTCTGGCGGCGATTCTAAGGATCTTGGTGCTGGCTATAAAGGTGCTTGCAGCAGAGGAGCAAGGAGAAGGTCATTACAGCCCGACATTCCATCTGTAGCACTTACAACAATGAGCCGTTCCTGATGTACATTTTGCTGTTCTGGCTCTTCACTATTCTCCCTGACAGTTTGACCTTATTCTTCTGTCTCACTGTAAGGGAGAAGACACACATTTAGTAAGCAATCAACCCACAACTGCTGAGACCACTGCTGAGATAGGAGCAGATAGACAGACAGACAGACAGATAGATAGATATACATACACACACACACACGTCTAGAGGTCTCACTGGATAACACAGTAAAAGCTTATAAGGCTGCAATTGTTCTGTATTAAGGTTACAAGAATGTTTTCTGTATTTTATGACATTCACTCTTTTTTACTGCATATGGCAGTGTCTAGGATACTAGGAAGCAGTTTGAATGATATGGTGTTAACTAGGATGCAGTCTAAATGGTATGGCAGTCACTTGGATGCAGTCTGTATGGTATGGCGATCCCTAGGATGCAGTATGTATTGTGTAGCGATGAGTAGAGGATACAATCTGTATTGTATACTGGTGACTAGGACATGTTTTCTTTGTTGTGATTACAATATTGTTTTCTGTATTTTATGATATTTACACGGATACTGCAATGTATGATGGTCACTGGTGTGAAATGTTAAACTGTGCGACAAAACGTACTTCTTTTATTTTTTTGCATTTAACAATGATTGTTACACATGTAAAACAACACATGCTAAGAAAACAGGGAAACCCAAATGTGTAGAATTACTTATACTCTGTCTAGGCCAGGGCATCTAAACCTTTTTAGGTATGTACCAGTTAAGTACCACTGACCCATCCCAGTCCTCATTAGCCTCTCCTTAATTCCTTTCTCATATAATTATCTACCTGCTATTAAAACATCAACTCCTCAGGATTTTCATATATTTTCTACATATTTTTGTAATTAATTTCAAATCCATTTTTTACATATGCCATATTTTATTAAATATACCCTCTGCAATCTGTTATTGCTCATGGTTGAAATACAAAAAGTTGCCACAAATCAATGGCTCTTTTAGAAGTAGAGGCAGCCCAAAAAATTTTTCCTTCTGTCTCTATTTTGAAAAGGCAGCTATTTTCATTTTCCAATTTTTTTAGAATGGGTATATATGCATTAATTTTTCGGAAGCCGCTGAACCCCGCCACAAACGCCGCAGTCCCATCTGAAGGGGTGGGTAACACTTTCTGGTAAATTTTAGGGTTAGGCCCTGGGGAAGGGAGGGTTACAGTTAGGGTAATGAAAGGGGAGAGTTAGGGTTAGAGTAATGGAAGGAGAGGGTTAAGTTCAGCCAGAGCCAGTGGGGAGGGGAGTCTTATAGTTAGGCTGCGGGGATGGGAGTCTTGCGGTCAGGCTACGGGAAGGGCAGTTTTAGGGTTAGGATAATGGAAGGGGAGGGTTAAAGTAAGGCGGGGCTTCGGTACGAATGACCGATTTTCTGGATGAGGCATAGCAATCAATCCACGGAACACCGAAAATAGTCCCCCCACTCCTTTCCCTAATTCTCTCACTACCCTAACCCTAACCCTCCTTTCCTGGCAGCCTGACCGTAACCCTCCCTTACTTGCAGCCTGACCCTAACCCACCATCTCCCGCAGCAGGACCCTAACCCTCCCTCCCCTACAGCTTGACCCTAACCCTCCCTCCCCTGCACAGATAGTTTACTTACCTTTCCCTGGTCCGGCAATAGCAGCGGCATAGAGATATCGGTAATTGCGAAAGTGAATGGGTGAAGTATACCGAACAAATTTCTCACCCATTCATTAAAAAAAAAGTAATTGGTAAGTATTTGAAAAAGGAAATTTCGGATGTCCCTTTTTCGGAAATCAGATTTTCTGTCCGGAGATTGTAACTGAGGGTAAGGATAAGGGTTAGGGGAAAAAAATACTTACAATTCGACGCGTAGGCTTTCGCTCCCTGGAACATCGATTGCTTCTGTTCCTCGAGCCAGAAGCAATCAATTTCAAAAACTATTTTACATACATTGGTATAAAACGGCTCTTTCGAGAAAGGGACGTTCATACCTGCAACCCACACCCCATTATACCCTGCCAAGTTGTCCCGCATACCAGCAGACAGTGATTCATATGCCACCAGAGCTACATGCACCACTGGTTAAGATCCCCTGATCTAGGCATTAGATATTTATCAAGCATCTGTTAAAAGCATAGTCATCTATTTCAAGCACATGTTCCTGGTGTAATTAGTAATGACCATCAATGCTTTTTTTGTAAGAAAAAAGGTGCCAGAACTTCATTCCACAAAAAAAGCACTGATGGCCATACTTATGAATCAGAAAGGTTTGTGTTTGTACTTGTTTGTTTTACATATTAGTTCTATAAGTATCAGTTTAATTTGACATATAACATGTAAGTAGTAAAAAAAGTTATTTTTGCAAAACAGAAAGTTATGATCACAAATTAACTTGCATAAATTTGAACTCCAAAAAGCACAAATTACATGCGGGTCACATAGCAGGTAATCTATTAACAACCATTTCAAAACTTCTGATGTCGCTGTGCTTGGATCCCCGAGTGTAGCGGTAGCAGGAATCTGATGCCAGGTCAAAGAAGGCCACTCCCCTTTGCTTGTATGTACATACAGTGTGAGGGAACTACCTTTAAACTTCTGTGCCATCCTCAGTTAAAAAGGGGATTATGCAGAGCTCAAAGGCACTTAATACACCTTCATTGTACTATCTACATAATACCCCCCACACACCACACACACACACTTCCAGCCTCATTGCACCTTTAGATATAGTCTTTGGGTGAAACTGTGGATCCAGATCTGTCCATGTGGTGCTTGTTCAAGCATTGTTACCAATCCAATAGATGGAAAAACAATACCTTATCATAAGTCTGGGTCCGATCCAATGCATGATCTGGTTGGATGTGTGGAAGGTTTCTAAATCTAGTACAATCCACTGATCTTTTTCTTAAATTGGTCACTAAATGTATTCCCATATTAACCCTTTTCCATTTACATGACTTTCTTAAAATGTTTTATTATAGAGTTGTTTTTAAATAATAAAACCTATGTTACATTGCAGACCTATTGGTTGTGATTCAACAACAGAATGAGCAATTTCTGATTACAAAAAATTATGTTTTACTAATTAATTTAAAGTTTTCATAACAATTGTTGGCATGTTTGCAGCATTGCTATATTAGGATGTTTTAGGCAGTTTAATTTGTGTTTAGCTTTTTATGGTCACATTAGCTGCACAAAATTTTTTTATTTTTTTAAATGATCTAAATGCCATCGCTGTATTTCATTATAAAAGCATTAAAAGCAATACCAGTGTTATATAAAGTAAAATGTAGTTTAACAAGTGGATCTGCATTATGTCTTATCAAGTGCCAGCAGCTTGAACTGGTACTTCAAAGGTAAACATGGGGTGATAAAGAGGAATTCAAGACCGCACAGGCTGTTTCTGCGGTAGGTGACCACCAGCCTCCATGCATCATATGTTAAGGCTCTTTTTTCTTGTATTATTAAACAATTCATCTCTTGTATCTCTAACACGTTACTGAATGAACACAGCTCTATTCAAGAAAGAAAAATACTCAGCAGGGCTGATTAGAGAAAAACAAAATCATTAAATGAGAAGGATTGAGAGAGCAAGAAGCTCAGATGGCATCATTGATTTCCAAGCGGATTAGCACAATTGAAATTGATGATTCTTTTTTGGGGTAAGTAGAGACAAATCGATTTAAGGTTTATTTGCTGTGTGGACAGTGCAGAGGGGTTGATCTCTACCCCCCCACCCTTTCCATGGCTTGGATTTTCATTTGTTTTAGAAACGCTGTATTAACCTCAGCGCAGATATAGAGATATCAGCAGTCATTTTTAACATAAGCCATTGTAGTGATATAAAAATCTATTAAAGAAAATAAAAATGCATTCAAGATGCTCATCCTAACAAACTGCAAAAATATTCATGTAACCTCCTTGCTGCAATCATAAGTCATTTATGATTAATTAGGAACACTTGTCATTAAAATCTTCAGTATCCCTAGAAATAAGAAAGAAAGTCCTAAGGCCAGATTTACTAAGCTGCGGGTTTGGAAAAGTGGAGATGTTGCCTATAGCAACTAATGGCGACTGTATAAATTGTACAAAACAACCTAAAAGAGAAAATTGCTATTGGGAAAGGGCCTATTTCCCTATTCCTATTAGCTACAGGCTGCGGCAGTCAGGTCCGGCGACAGGGGGGACCAGAGGGACAGTCTCAAGACAGGCCCCAAGGTTCAGAGTGACCCATGAAATCCACTGCTGCAGACACTATTGAAGAGGGATGGGGGCCCCCAAAAACAAATATTTTATATAAATATTATAAACCAGGGGTGGAACTACCATTGGTGCAACTGGTGCAACGGCACTGGGGCCCATGCAAATACAAGGGCTCACAGCAGTCATTACCGCACTACCAAAGCTCCCCACCGGGTTACCAGTGATATCATCAGAGCCAAAGCATATTTTTTGCACCTGGACCCACAACTTGCTAGTTCTGTCTCTGTTATAAACAAATATACCTCAAATATTAACAATGATAAGCACATAGCAAAAAGATGTGACAGCTTATATATATATACAGTGACATGAAACACACTGCAATCTCATCCCAGTAATCCAAAACTAGAGGCCAGATTTACTAAGCTGCAGGTTTGGAAAAGTGGAGATGTTGCCCATAACATACGTCCCAACAGTCCCGATTTCCCACTGTCCCGGGAGAAGAGAGAAGAGACTCTCGGGACAAAGTTGGTTTTTTCCCCCCAGTTTCTGTAGCCCGTGCGGTGCCGCATATGCGGCTGGGCTTTTTTTCTCCTCCCCCTACACGCAGTAACGGTAACAGTGACAGTCACTGTCATTCACAGAAACAGATTTGGTCATACAGGGCTTCTGTAGCAGCCTTGTATAACCTGCACTGCGACTGCCGGGAGAGAGAGTGGGAGCCCGCGGAGGAAGGGAGCAGCACACTGTCACAGGTAAGAGAGAGAGAATAATATTACAGGGGCGAATATATAAAGGCTGGGCAAAAACAGGGGCAGATATATAAAGGCTGGGCAAAAACAGGGGCAAATATATAGATGCTGGGCCAAAACAGGGGCATATTTATAGAGGCTGGGCAGTAATAGGGGCTAATATATAGAGGCTGGGCAAAAACAGGGGCAGATATATAAAGGCTGGGCAAAAACTGGGGCAAATATATAGAGGCTGGGCAATAACAGGGCAAATATATAGAGACTGGGCAATAACAGGGGCAAATATGTAGAGGCTGGGCAATAACAGGGGCAAATATATAGAGGTTGGACAAAAACAAGGCAGAAATATGGAGGCTGGACAAGTAATATAGGGCATAAATATGGAAGCTGGAAAATAAACTGGGGCAGATATATGAAGGCTGGAATAGTAATAAGGGGCATACATTATGCAGGCTGGGCATATTAACAGGGGCAGACAATATGGGGGCTAGATATAGAACCAGGGGCAGATATATGGAGGCTGGACATATAATAAGGGGCAGAAAATATGGAGATTGGACATAAAAAGGGGCAGACATAAAGACTGGATACATAAAAAGGGGCAGACATAAAGACTGGACATATAAAAAGGGCCAGACATATGGATGGCTGGATAAATAGTTAGGGGCAGACACCTCTGGGTGGTGCAAGACACACCTACTTCCCCAGACACAGCCACTGGGCGTTACAAGACACACACCCGCTACCGTGCCACGAAAATTTTGTACCTCTTTCCAATTCTTAAATGTTGGGAGGTATGCCATAGCAACAATCAGTTTCTAGCTCTCACTTTCCTATTACATACTAGAGAAAGTAAGATAGAATCTGATTGGTTGCTATGGGCAACATCTCCACTTTACCAAACACGCAGCTTAGTAAATCTGGCCCTAGATCAGAAGTTGGCATGGCCACATTAGTGTTATAGAAATAATAGTACTGAATGGTTACTAACAAACATATTACAGTCTTTTATTATCTCACATTACAAGTTTGGAACCTATCAGAGTAAACCGTTACAGTTATTTGCTACACTGACTTAACACTGGACATATGTTTGTAGTTAATAAGGACAAGCATTATTATTCCTTCTAAAGGAAGTCCCCCAGTGTTCTAAACACTGCACAGTCATACTGACAAAATTCTACAGGGATTGCCATGTGCTGATCCTGCCAGAGAATAGAGACTCGAGGGTGTCAGGGTTATGTAACAATAAGCAGAATCCTGCACTGTTCCCATCCTGCTACACTGGGCAATGTTTTCCTGACCTTTATGAAAGATCTGATTAAATAAAGTGCATGCCAAGTCATTATCCAGTATCCTACAGGCATTTTCTACTTTGCACAAGGCTTGCATGCATCATTCATTGCACCAGAGCTGGCATTACAACAGCAGCATGAAGAGGGGGAGTTATTTACATGGATATTGGAAGGCAAAGTAGATTGTCTACATGTAACTTTGATTTGCTATTTATTCTGGAAAACTCTAGGATAGATCAGTGGTTTGGAATTGGGAACATTGGACCTGAATGACAAGTAAAATATGTTAGCCTTCACAATGGAGACTAACATATGGAATTTGAGATCTAGAATTTCATACATGCAAGGGGAGTGCACAGCCCCTGCATTCCCCTCACAGGGATGGGCCTTCCACATGCAGAACCCTACCTTAAGTGTCGACATGAGGAAGGTCCACACATGGAATGGTGCATCGCACGTAAAGGCTTTGAAATGCCCCTGCTGCCATTCCGTGCCCCACCCACTATGGGTATTTCATCCGACCTGCCGGCAGAGAGTGACTTCCACATCGGAATACAGTATTAGTCATCTGCATTCCGGTGCGTAAGTCACGGTAATGCACGTGCGCAGTTTGAACTGACAGATTACATACACACACACACACTGGGGTAGATCCAGAACTCAGCTTGCGATACGTTTACTCGCGTAGCGTATTTACGCGTACGTACCTTCTATACACTCCCCTTGGCACACCCCTTGAATGTATGGATTTTGTCCGAGATCCGCTTTCCAACCCCTACCTTAACTTTTGCCCACCGATGTCATCCGCTCACGTACGTATGTGCAACACGTATTCACGCAGCTAAGCATGCCCATACTGTACACTTTAAATACAAACCCCCGCCTACATAGCGTATTTCAGACGTATTTTAGACTCACGTAAAATCGGCACGCCCACACGTAAGGATTTACGTGACACAATTGGCACACCCACACGTAAGGATTTACGCGACACATACGTGAATGGCCCATACGTTTACATTTACGCTACGTTGTGGAGCGTATTTTCTATGGTGTGCATGCGCAGTACTTACCAAAACGCAATTTTACGTCTCTGCCAAGCGTAAATTCGCTCACAAGCGTTGTTCTGGATCTGGCCCACTGTTTGTAATTCTGGATCTGGGCCACTGAAATTTTTTTTATTAAGTTACTGTATATTTAATTCTTTATTGTCATATATTAAACATTTTAAAATCACCAATAATCAGATCTGCTTAGCTCCTGCCGCAATTTGAGTATGACAATCCCTTAGGTGAAGGTGTTGCCCAGATCAGAAGTTAGGAGATGTCTAATATTCACTGTTGCTCTGGTGCATATGGCAATGTAATAACACAGAGGGTAGAGCAGAGGGGTAAAACGGCTGCAAATATGCAATAAGAGGTGGCCACAGGTCACAGGTCTTTATTTTTATGTGTGCGTATAAACACTGTTTGTGATTTTCTGCTAGGGGGCAGAAGAAAAAATCTTGCCTAGGGCACCAAATTGGCCAGGGCCGGCCCTGTTATACCCACATAGTCCAGGTCAGAGGTGTAGCAAGCTGCCATGGTGACCGGAGCATGCCCGGAGATGAACTAGGATTGTCATGGTGATTCAAAGGTGTTTCTTAATTCCAACGTAGACTGCGTACATTAAGTTACTACACATGCGCATCTTATCCCCTTAAACTTACGCATATAAAAAGCCGCAGATTTTTTATTGTGAATCAGGTCCAGTCTCTCCAACTACTCAATGAGGAAGGGGTCTCCATGGGGGTCCCTAGTGTGGTACACTTATTTAACATTTTGGGGATTGCAGTTAAACGGAAGTGCATACAAATGACAGGATGTGCAGCGTTTTCCCAGTGTTACACCACAAGACTGGATATATAAAGTTATACTGAGCAGTATAGTCACTTTTAGGAAGGGGTCTAATAATTATAAAGTACTTTGTAATCATGTTTGGATGAAAGGCTCGATATGAATCCAAATTATTATAATTACAGAGCGCAGAGGCAGCGTGAAGACATGCCAAATTGAATCCATTGTGTTCACATCAAGTGAAAGGATTTCTGATTCAATGTCTTATCAAGTGTAATTGCAGTTGTTCGCGGCCTATTACTTTACTTTAACCCATTTAAAGCCAGGCAGAAGAACAACAAACTTTCATTAAAAGGTACAAGGTATTGGTAGTGCTGTTTTTTAATATAAACAGATGCCTTTTACAACTGGAGTTTGGACAACTCAAGTTCTAACACCAATGAAAATCTAGGGTTATTTATTTTCCAGTTATGAACATGCATAAGTTACATAATTACCACAGCCTGAGCTAGAAAGTAGCTATATTCAGGGGAACAACAATGATTAGCTGGGCTTGAAAGAAACATTTTGACAAGGTCCCAGTGACACTGACGTTACCTTCTGGATCACCTGCCACGCTCTGAAAACAAGCCCAGTGCTGAGTGGACCTGGGTTACTTCCAGACGGAAAGATACAGAAAAATAAAAAAATAAAATAAAATTCCATTTACTAGATTTGTGAAGCCACAATCCTTGGCTTGGTTTACCCTAGGAATAAGGGCATAAAGTTCTTACAGAATTTCATCCATATATAAAAGGACAGAAGGACTTCACAATATGGGTTTTCTTCTATAGTCATTACGCCTATTAATATTATGCATTTCTCTCATACACCGCAAAATAGGTACTGATGATCATCATTAATAAGTACTGTATATTTCCGCCAGCCTCCTTGATCCACAAACATATCTCTCTCTCTAGGAAAGTTACTACTGGCCCTAAAGCGTGTTGATTGCAGGGGAGTCATATTTCATCTGTTGCAAACTGTATTAGAGATGAGAGGTGATGAAAGTCTAAATAACAGTGTGATAGTAAAGCTGGTCAGTATCTGTGTGCAGTAAGCAATTCAAAGATATATCCCTGCATGCAAAGAATACAATTACCTTGACTCCCCCTGCAATCAACATGGTTTAGCCCAAGTGTAACCTCCCTCTCTTAATTTCAAGCTCCTTCTGGATCTAGCCCAATGTCTCTTTAGTTTAAAAGTATAGGTCAGGATCACATATAACAAAGCATATAGTGCTTCCCTGCAAATGGGCCAAGTCTGTGATTGTGTCCTGATACACCATTTGGCATCTGCTCTGTATGGGAGAATTGATTGCGTCTTCACAGATACCTCGTTAGCTGCATTGGAGGTCTTACTACCAATGCAATATTGTGCAATACTTCCACCATCCAGAAAAGAGTTATTTCTTGTTCCAATGGTGGGTACTATCTGCAATACGAGCTCTGTACCTAGGGTTTGATCATTTGTTCTTAGTAACAGAATCCTACCTTACATTTAACATTTTACTTTTAAATACTAATGATTTGCAGATAATGTAGAGCAGAGTTGTGTTTTTATTTATAAACAAAAATGTGAGCAGTCTAGTGCAGCTTGTACTGTCATTTCAGAATGATGGGAATAATTCTCCTGTTTATTCATTAAAAGCCACTTTTTCCCTTATGTAACCAGCGTTGACATAATAAGTGCAGCATCCTTGTGTGAAGTGCCAGCAGTTGTAATGGGTCCCTAAGGCTTCAGTTGTTGGGATAACATAATAACCAAGTACGAAAAAGTATTAGCTAAGAAATTCAAGAAAAATTTGAAAACCACTTCAGTTAATAAATAGGAGCGGAGACAATGGGCCAGGGTCTGTGCGGCCGTCATCGTGCACTCCCCGCTAGTGGGCGGAAATCTGGACACTTACATGTCCTAACGGTCGCATTGCTGATCGTAACGGGACTTCCTCCACCCTGTTCCCTTGACGGCGGAGATACGGCATACGTAAAGGGGGGAGAGCCCCCTTTTCGTAACAGCCGGCGGCCGTAACCATAGTTAAGCCCGCTGGCCATTACGCCGCTATATGGAGGTTGTGCGCATGCGCACAACCTTCAAAGCAGGGAAATTACTGCCGAGCCGGCTGTAATTCCCTGGGCGGCCGTAGCTCTGGATCAGGCCCAATGTATAACACGTGCAGCGCTGCCCTTATACAAATGGTCCCAGGACGGAACTCTGGATCACAATCCATCCTAGGACCATTCCTGGTGATACGAGACAGCACAGATGTGAGAGGGGGAAGTATGTATACAGATGTGAGAGGGGGAAGTATGTATACAGATGTGAGAGAGGGAAGTATGTATGCAGATGTGAGAGGGGGAAGTATGTATACAGATGTGAGAGGAGGAAGTATGTATACAGATGACCTACTACACATGCACAGTAGGTCATTTTGGGAGATTTCGCACTTCAGAAGCTGTAGCTTCTTAAGTGTGAATCAGGTCCTTTGTGATTTTGATTGTTTTCAATTTTCCACTAAAAGAAATACACTATATAATCTCTTTATACTGGTGGGCAGCTGCATCACAAAAACCTAATAAAGGCCTAATAAAAAAATATAATATAATAAAAAATATAACACAAAATAGTCTTGTTCTGACAAAAAAATGGGAGCTGAGAAACCACTACTGGTCATAGCAAATACCTGAGACAATGTACATTGAAGGGTGGCATTCGTGGTTTCATCATTACCAAATGTTCTCTAATTTTATTATGATAATTCTTTGCTTTTGTTTTTGTTTTTGTCACATTTCTTCTAAATGTTCTCAGATAAAGACAGAGGGGCTGAACAGGGGCAAAACAGGTGCATGTTGTAGGCTAAAACAAGCTATTTTGCAATGCAAGAAGTGAAAATAAATTGAATTCTTTTGGATGCAAGAAAAATTACTTTACGTTGGCACATAGGACTCACATACTAAATGTTTAATCTGTAAATTAGAGCTGATCTAGGAAACGTCACCTTTTAATTCTAATTCAGTTTTCCAAGTTTCAATTTGCCTTCCCTCACATTACAACATGGTTTTGCTCAGGACTATGCTTGCGGCTGTTTGGCCTTAAAAAAAAAAGTTGCAAGTGAAGCTCTGGATAAGCCCCAGAGAGGATGCAGTGAATATGCATATGTGCTCATAACTATAACATGCCTAAGTCATATAGAAATGCGTTCTTACATTGCAGAGGAAAATATATGAATGTTTCAATGTGCTATAAAATCTAATTTCATTCATCTAATATGCTGCTTAGTTTAGATGCTCAGAAAGCTTTTGATTCCATTTCATTGTCAAACATGAAGGAGACACTTCAGTACAGAGGCTTTGGACCTGATTTTTGGGATCTTACAAATTTTTCAATAAATCCTCAAGGACCTTTCTTCTGATCAGGGGCTTGGGAATTACTATGGCTCGCCAAGGGTGCCCTATGTCCCTGCTGCTCTTTAATCTAGTCCTTGATGCAGTGCTGAGAACATTAGACATTATTTGCCCAGACATGGAATAAATCGTAAGTACTTTGTCCCCTTGAAGATGGCCTTCATGCCCAGCATTATGTTAGTCAATTGCTGCCAATGTTGTCAGATTTAGACTGGAACAGCCCAATTAACACATCCACTTAAGACATCACAAATACCCAATCACAGAGTGATCTCTATCAGCTATGCCCTTCTATAAATGCAACTAGACTACACCAAAACCAAAGCGGGCTTTCCTCTTTGAGTTGAATAATTCCCAAATATCCCATTGACTCCTTCCAGAGATGACCTATTAGGAGATCTTCATTGATATCACACATAGAGCATATATATCTCCCTGAGAGGTTATTAAATGGATACTTGGGATCAGGGCCATATCTAGGGGTGGGCAATAGGGGCGGCAGCCCATGGCGCAAATCTTAAGGGGGCACCACTAATTTAATATTTATGTGTAAATTACCTTGGAATTCAGGGTCAGTGGGCACCATTTTTCCTTTCTGCTACTGGCAGTAAAATTTCTATTACTGGCTCTGCTTGGGATAATACCGGTCACATATGTATATAACCAGTGGCTTATATCACTGTCTGTGTAACTGCCCAATGGTCAAATATTTTTGTTTTTGTATATGGAGGTTTACAATTGATTTCTTAGTTAATTATTTTCCATTAACAACCACTTGGGCAGTACTTAGTATCTTTGCTAAGGACATCCAAATGGTTGTAAAAAAAAAGTCCTTTTAGCTGTCACAGTCACCGTTTCCTCTATGGTCAGAGACAAACTTTTTTTTTTACCATGTTAAAAACAATTGGTTTGAGACCTCTTTACAATTGGAATCAAAGACATATTTTTTCAAACTCGAGGAGGTTATCAACATCCTCCCTGAAATCAACAAAAAAACAAATCTGGGGTTGCTTCTATTACATCTCATTGTACAACTGTGGATGTGTGCCCATTACTCACCCCAGCCCCCAGCATAAATCTTTGGGGACTGACTATATGGTGGCTAGACCTGGCAGAACTCACACACAAGTTGTACTGTGTCAGTTATATCCCATTTCAGTATCAGTACCATGAGCAACTAATAAATGTTATTGTTGATGTGCACTATTACCACCTTTGACTAATGTGATGTTGCACTTATAGGGCTGGATCCAGACCTTGTTAAGTGCATGAACTTAGTTACTCAAGGGCTAAACCATGTTGATTGCAGGGGAGTCATATTTCATCTGTTGCAAACAGTATTAGAGTTGAGATGTGATGTTGCACTTATAGGGCTGGATCCAGACCTTGTTAAGTGCATGAACTTAGTTACTCAAGGGCTAAACCATGTTGATTGCAGGGGAGTCATATTTCATCTGTTGCAAACAGTATTAGAGTTGAGAGGTGATGTTTCCTATCCCAAGTCTAAATAACAGTGTGATAGTAAAGCTGGTCAGTATCTGTGTGCAGTAAGCAATTTAAAGATATATCCCTGCATGCAAAGAATACAATTAACTTGACTCCCCTGCAATCAACATGGTTTAGCCCTTGAGTAACTAAGTTCATGCACTTAACAAGGTCTGGATCCAGCCCAATATGTCTAGAGTATTATTGAGGATAAAGTGGACCAGATCATCAGTAAATAACTACAGATGACTTGTGTACTCTACTAGGTATGGTAATAATACAGTAACAATGGCTTGGCTAAACTTACGTGCACCTTCTGGT
>WWET01000441.1:107904-121850 GCA_011038615.1 Limnodynastes dumerilii | reverse complement strand
AGGATGCTATTGTAAAATGTTACATAAAAAAATAATATGTCAAAAAATATTTTTAAGGCTTGATGGGATAGGTTTCCATGGCAACGGTGATTTTTAAAATACAAAGGGACATTTGGGAATGTGCAAAAATGCAGATGTATGTTTCAATTTATAGGCCTATAAGATATGTGTGCTGATCCCCAATATTGTTCTTCTATTGCCCTGTAATTACTATCTACACATTGCAGAACTGTGGTCCAGATGGAAATCTATGCTCCCGGTACATTCCTAAGCATACTTGCCAACTACCATTATCTATGCATTAAACACATCTGATGCCTATATGTCACAACCACCACTACATTTTTGTGATGGATTGTAAAGCTGGATATACACTTATTCAGTGTGCATGCAAGCCAACCTACAACCATCCTGTTGGCCTGACACTGATTAAGTGTTTACGCTCAAATAACCACTCATTGTTCAATCCTAGTCGCCTGCTGGGGTGAAACAGGGTGAACCTGCTTAAAAATCAGCCAGTCTGACCACCAATCACCCAACCACAACCCTGTGTGTGAATAACAGGCGGTCTGGTGAAGGTTAAAGATGTGTATATTGATAGAATCCTTTGAACAGATCGTTTTAGCAGAGGCAGTTTGGAGGTCTGCTGTTAACTTGGAAAGTGTGTGTCATGGATTGGGTGACGTATCGGCAAACTTGGTCTACTGTAGGATGGTCTAAACAGTTTGATCAGGAGTTGGATCTGAAGCATTGGACAGCTGTGTACTCAGATCTTTGACTTTGGGTCTAGGATACGCTTACACCTGGTTTTCTTAAGGAAAGGGCACTTGTAGTTACATCTTTTTTATAACTAATTCTGCAGCATACAATGAACTTGTAAATCAATAGTTGCTATCATGCTGCCTTCACATTGCACTCTGGTCCACAAAGTACACAAATGAAGATCAGTTAAAATCTTAAGATACAGCAACAATTTTTCTTATATTTAGCCTCAAACAGTAATACCACTACATAAATTGCCACACAACCTTGTTAATATAGAAGAATGAATTTAGACAGATTTTATGAAACAAGCAAAACTCCTGTGTTAAAAAAAAAAAAGCAATATGTAATGTTCTTTCATCATCTTTCTAAACCCCTGGGGTCAGGTATGACTCTTCCTCATGGATGCCTATGGCTGAACTACAAGCATAAGCTGACAAGAGAAATAAATGATTTTGTTGTGAAGGCGACTCTTTTCTTTACATCTGAATGTCTGCCGTGATTGATGCGACTTGAATCATCCCAGTAAAAAAAAAAAAAACAACTTAAAAACATGCTGTCTTCTCCTTCAGATCCGGCATTTTTCTGCTCATAAATTGGCAGTTGCAGCACTTAAAATCTTTGCATAAGGTCTATTCTTTGGTAATTGAGCAGAATTCTGTTCTATAACAGAAGGCTGTAAAACCATTAAATGAATTGCTTGTGTCTCTGAGAAATATATTCTAACCATCAGCAATCTACATTTGTACAGGAGATGGATCAGAGATGAACAAACTGTGCAGCAAAAATGAATAAACAGAACAAGCGATATAATAAGCCTTGTGATAATCTCCTTTTACCACTTTCCATCCTCATCATGTATTTGTGCAAAACCTGCACTCCAGCTGTGCATTTAGCTGTAAGTCCTGAGTTTAGAATCTGCTTGATAACTCTGCCGTTCCACAGCAATAGTGACATAGTGATAACACAGGTTCATGTTATTGAAACGTGAATGTACTTCTTATGCAGCTTCTTCTAAATCAAGCGGCCGTGCTTCTACAGTGTAATGAATGACTGGAGATGAAGGAAATTACTATGAAATTGTACACTAATACATTACTTTTAGCAGCATAGTTATATTGCTTGATACCGTAGTTCTCAAAACTTAATGGGGTATTTTCTATTGCGCTGAAGAATATCTAATGGCGTTTCTAATTGTTTTTCTGCCAGTCATTGATGATGTAGTGTTCCCTTATTAAGCATTCTGGAACAGGGGCGGATTGGGAATTTGCAATGCTGGAGACTAGTGACCACCACCAAATACAGACAGAATTTTAATGACAATGATCCAATAGAGATGGCATCCTAGTGACCACCATCCAATACAATTAGCATCTTAGTGATCACCACCCAATACAGACAGCATCCTAGTGACCACCACTCAATACAGAGCAGATTCTAGTGACTACCAGCCAATACAGAATGAACATTAGCGCCAGGAGCAAAAGTTACCAGGATCTGGCCCTATAGTAAAGAGACGGGGACTGAGCCTTATGGGTGGAACCAGGGCAGAGCAAAGATCTAGGTGGGAATGGGGACGCAAGCTTTGAGTGAATTATGTCTCTGTTGGTGGCTGGTAGCTTAAAACAAACCTTAGCACTCATAAATGATTAGTCCGCTATTAAGTTTATTGAAAATTCTGGATATTACATATTAATTAAAAGCAGAGAAAATACATTAAATGGCTACCTAGGACTACCAAGAAAAGAAAATAATATTGTTTTGGTGTTTATACAAGTATAGCATGACAACCGTGTGCAAAAATCCTCAATTGATTGTATTATTTCTCCCTGGCTCTTTTATTACTGGACGTGGTTTGCTGGAGCAATTGTCTTTTTGCACCATCGTACGGCAGCTGAATGTTGACTGTAAATGCCAGCAGTCTCCATTTGAGAAAGCGGTGGTAACGTGACTCCTGCAGTTGCAAAGTGTCATCGCCAGGTAAGTGTTTTACCTAACCCTACCCTTAACCCCTTCGTACCCTAAGCAACCATTTCCCACAGTTTATAATCCTCTATGCCCCACAGCCTAACCATTACCTTCCATGCCCCACAGCCTAACCCTTATCCTCCTTTAGGGGCGTCACAACACATGGGTCTCCAGGCTCCCCCCTCCCAGTATTATCATCATGTGTCTCCAACCCCCTGCCCCCAAGTACTCTCATTATGCACCACCAGCCCCCCCAATCATGACTGCGCGTTCTCTCCTCTTCCTTTACATTCATACAGGAAGTTGCTGCTCTATGTAACTTCCGTGGCAGCTCATACAGGAATCTCCTGAATGAGCTCAGCTGCCTGCCAGTCTCCGCCGCGTCCCCCTATGCCTCCCCCTCTGTCGGGCCTGGTGCCTCCCCCTCTGTCGGGCCGAGATGCCCCCCCCTGTTACGACGCCTATGTCCTCCATGCCCCACAGCCTAACCCTAACCTTATACCTGCAACTGCCATAGCCTGTAGCTATTGGGAATAGGGAAATAGGTGCAATCTTCTATTTTCAGATGTTTTCAAACAATAATACAGCCACCATTCCGCTGGCAGTTGTACCATTTTGGTAATAGGGCCGACCTGACCAGCAACTACATCCCTTTATTCCCTTTATCCCTATACTTTTTCTACACTGAGAGACAGTATTAAAATAAAGAAGAGTCAATTTTATTTTAGACTTTTAACTCTTTGTCAGTTATGTCATATAGGGAATTCATGTCCCATAGGTGGCACTGGACATTAGCATAAGATAAAGTGTGGTAAAAATGTGTCTGCTCCGCACTTCACTTCACAGGGTAAGTTACGATGTATGGGCCAGAGCCAGAGCTACGTTTCCATTACGTTTCAGGACGTAGCGTATTTACTATGCTCTCCCCTCGCTCATACGTACTTTGGCCATTTTACGTTTGCCAAACCCTACCTTAACTTTACGCTGCGTAACTACTGACGTACGTAAAGGCTACACAAACGCACCTGTCTAATCACGCCCATACTGTATGATTTTAATACCTCACCCCACTCCGAAGCGTAATTCCGGGTGTCGTATGGATGTCACGCCCCTTCGTTCGTAGTTACGCTGTTGATACGAGGCTGGTATGTAAGTTCAGAGTTACGTGGCGTAACATCTGCCGCGCACATGCGCAGTGCATACAAAACAGTGTTTTTATGTCATCGGCTAACGCTAGCGTACATAGCTCTGGATCTACCCCTATGTATGAAATTTACCATTTCTTTGGTATGAGCTTTAAGAATCTTTAACAGCAAATAGTACGCCTGGTATAGTAAATAGTTGACAAGATAACATATTAATATAACCATTATTAAGAAATCCTATAAAATATTGAAACATATATTAACTATAAACTACCAGTTAATGTAATGTGATAAACAATAAGCAAATATATTCTGAATGTTAGAACCAGACTGAAATGATGGCGACCAAAGCAATTACCTGCAGTACACATCCTATAAAGTGTACGCACGCGGGAAGGACCCTTTTACTTACCCAGTCTGTCTGATACCACCCAGTCTTGTTATAATGATTGTTAAACTTATAATCTGATGACACTATATAAAAACCTGTTACTAAGTAAATAAATAATGCAGGACACCATTATGTTCCATGGTGCAGAGAGTAATTTACTACTAAATCGACCATATAGCATACACAATATTTCTTATCAAGGGCAAATTGGAAACTCAAAATAGCCCTGGAAGAAACTGTGCAAATAGCTATTTGTTTACAGGATCAACAACAGGGGCGTTAAGAAGAAAGTAACCACTATATCTAATGTCTTACCAGTGCTCCCTCAACAGGTCCTTAATAATGAGAGCAATGCAAATAGATGATGTCTCTGGAGTTATGTCTAGCCTATTAAATACAATAAAATGGGATATGTTACAGAGCTGCAATCAATATAGCATCTACCGTTTAGTATTTCACCAGCATTGCAGGGACCCCTGTTCAATACAGACATTTATCGTAACCTATGTGAAATACAGATCCTAGAGATACAATACAGAAAGCTTCTTTGTGACCATAAACTGTAAAGCACCACCCAATAAAGACAACAATCTACTGACCAACATCCAATCAAATTCCCTGTAAGACCTTGGTGATATTGGACCAGATTCAGAGATGCGTTTTTTCCAAAGTACGCAATTATACGCATGCACGTAGCAAGCCAACACCTACCAACACCCATGACACTTCCCTCTCCCGGACGTGCAATCGTAGACTTACACCTCCATAGAGCACCTCTAACTTTATGTGTGCACTTACGTGCGTATATGTCTTCCGTATGTGTGACTCTATCTAACCACACCCTCAAAGACTCATTTAAATGTCTCCCCGCACCCTCTTTCACGTAACTTTTCCAGTATGTATTTCAACCCCGCCCATCCGCACGTATGTCCCCAAGTGCGATCCACATGTCCGTGGCTAAAGCATTTATGTGCGTATATTCTACGTTACTTACGTAAATAAAGTTACCACGCATGCGCAGTTAAACCGTACCTGAAAATCCGCACGCAACTCCACGTGAAAACAGATCTGTGAGTACGGCCCATTCTCAATGACCTGTAACCATTTTTCTTTCACATTGTTAATTTTTTCATTATAAGCAATATTTTGTAAATTTTGCTGCCATACGTTTTCATGCAAAATTTTTGGTGTAAAGAAAGATGTTGAATACCTCCTTAAGCAATGTGCTACCTGCTCAACTCATTCCTACTGCGAAATGCTGCTATTCAAATGCATCCTGCTGTTAGAAGACAGGATCCCAACCACAAGAGACCTTTAATAAAATATCTAATTATTAAAAATGCATCAAGAGGTTAATTAGAGGCAATATATTATGTATTTGAGTCAGGATCCCTAGTAGGTAAAGCTTTTCTTCACATTAATTGTGCTGGTGTTTCTTTTGTTTCTACTTGCTAATTACTTGAAATGAATGGCTGTGTGACTCATCCTCTAAACACAAGAAGGTCTGGAACAGACTGGTGAAGTCAGGTATAAATATATACATATTTGTGAAAAGAGAATCTGGCATTCATACAAGCAATCCACCAGTTAAGGACATATATATCTAAATGTTTATAAATAAAATTAAGACATTTCCAATACCACATTCCTGAAAGCTGGCACCTTAAAGTAACAACGTAAAAAAAAAAGTTATTTAGGGCATGCAAATACTAATAGTATTAATAATATAATAGATAAAATGTGTGCATGTGAATATTGTCCACTGAGAAAGTGTTCAGAACAACAATTTCTGGGCAGCGCGATCAATGTCACAGCTGAGGTCATGAGTTTGATTCTTGACATAGGCCTTATCTGTGTGGAGTTTGTATGTTCTTCCTGTGGTTTCCTCTGGGTGCTCCGGTTTCCTCCCACACACCAAAAAAAAGCATGGTGGTAGTTTAACTGGTTTCTGAATAAATTAGCCCTAGTCAGTGTATGTATTTATGTGTTAGGGAACTTTGAATGGAGCCCCAATGGGGCAGGGACTGTAAAGCACTGCGTAATCTGATAGCGATATATAAAAACATGTTAATAAATATATTTCCCCTTACCAACTCCAGCTTACTGGAAGCAAGAAACCACCAGCACCCCATGTAGACCATCAGAGAAGGGATAGTTGCAAAAGAAATCTGGAGAGTGTCCAGCTTACTGTACGTGGTGCAGCTGTGTTCAGCCGTGGAGAAAGAATATAGTATAATATTGCTTCTTTATTATACAGTTAAAACATAAGCAGTATATCCTACTTACAGATTATGCGGATATCAGATGCCCGTACATCGCTTGTTCACAACTATAGTGGTGTGAAGCACACTTTTAGTAGTTTCTGGTCATCATATGGTGTGCAGACCCCCGGTATTGAGGTTCCGAGGATTGCGAGTCGGCGAGTCGGGAGGCGCCTAGGCAACGGCGCATAAACAAAGGAAACACGAGGAGAAAGGCACGCTGCAGACGCGAGCAAGACACCCACTCGGGAGAAAACCCGCAGCAACAGCTGAACACAGCTGCAACACGTACAGTAAGCTGGACACTCTCCAGATTTCTTTTGCAACTATACCTTTTTTCTAAACTACCGCAACACGGGACACTGTGCATACAGACCCACGTGTAGAATCCTGTTTACTGTTTAAACGCACAAACTTTACCTTCACCAAGTGAGCGAGCGCCAGAAACATTGACTCCTCGTGAGTTCTATTTACTGTAACTACTTTTGTGAAGAGGGTGGATACCTTCATCCGTTTCAGGCAGCCCTCATAAAGACATTTAAACTGAACAACTGGGGAAGCGCTCCTGAACTCTATGTATACCTGTTTTATTGCTAACATCAGAGAAGTGAACATTGGCATGCTAGTTTAAATGAGAATGTGTTATTAACATTCGTAAAAGTATAGCTTGTTTTGGCTATTCCACACAAGTAGAAAGGTGAAAAGGTAGCCCCTGCTGGTCACATGACTGCATCACTGAGGCCACTCCTATAATGAATGACTTGGGGGCTGATCCAAAGGAGAACATACGCCCAATCATGTTACATGTATCACTGCAGACATTCAGAGGGGCATTTCGCAGGAGGGATGGGGTGGAGGGATGTAGTCAATGTATAGTAATGGCATGCTCCCACAGTTGTACAAGATCTAGACCTGAATGCAGCTCTAAGTACACATATAGCCAAACAGGTGCACCAGCCACAGGTGCATGTCTCATGTCTAAGTCCAGGGGGCTGGAAATCCATGATCTATTTCATACTCTGAACACAACACAATAGGTAAGGAAATGCTGCTTGTGGAATGTGTAACTGTAAAGAAATGATGTAGTTATTAATAACTATAATCACAATAGTTGTATTGTCATATCATAGCCACCACTGCCATCACACATTACAGTAAAGTACTTTTAGTTTGGATTGCAATGTATATGGTCTCATAGCTGCATTGGCATTGAATGCTCTTTGTCCATATGCTATCTGCTGTACTTGCGTTGGTATCCTGAGCTACAGGACTCTTGTGTGTGCCTTAGGACTGCCTGTAGACCCCCTATGTTTTGCTTTCACGTCTAGATCGGTCCCTCTTTGTGAACAGCCGCTATTAGTCCCTTAAAGTTCTCAATCTCAATTTGCTACTATGAAACTATGATGGTGATAAACGACAAATTGCTGGAAAAGATTGAACATTTATCTTACCCTGATTATTTGATGATCTTTTTCCATATGTTTCTACAGTTTATACTAATAGTAAATGGGAAATAAAATATGTTAGGATTCATCTACTCAACGGTTTCCTTTCATGCCGTTTCAATCAGGAAATCGCTGTGCTGTACACCCTCTGTGATCTGATGTATATTATACACTGATACAAGCTTTTATTATCTCTGGGTCCTTTACACTTTGACTCAGAAACCTGTAAGAGAAAATCCTATAACAAAAGACAGGATTTGTTGTGTGTTTTACATAATCAGATCAGGATGAAGACAGCAATACAGCAGTCATGGCTTATTTACTTGACAGCATTTTTACATGTTTATCTGATGTATTACAAACACAACACATACACAAGGGCCCTCACTATCTATCTATATTGTGGTCCTGTGGTTTATCTTCACTGAAAAGCAATGAATAAAAACTTAAGTTAGCTTAAGTCTGATATGTAAACAAGGAATCGCTGAGCTATCTAAGATATATTGCAAGTGTTGAGTATTATTATTATTATTGCTTATTTATATAGTGCCACAAATTGTCTGCAGCACTTTACAGAGAACATTAAACATCCACATCAGTAACTGCCCCTATACATACTAAGGTCCCTAACACATACGCACACACAGACACTAGGGTTAATTTAGTCAGCAGTCAATTAACCCACAAGCATGTTTTTGCCATGTGAGAGGAAACCAGAGCACCCAGAGGAAACCCACACAGACACAGGGAGAACATACAAACTCCACACAGATAAGGGCTTGTCCGGGAACCGCACTCATGACCTCAGTGCTGTGAGGCACAAATGCTAATCACTGAGCCACTGTGCTGCCCCTATTATTAATATACACCATTAGAAGCCTATGCCTATGATCTCTCTATTTTAATGCAGAGAGTTGGCATTGGGGGCATTGCAGGGCCCTATATCTAATTTCTGAAGGGGTCAGTAATGCATCTCTGCCATACCATCTTTGCTGGATAGGGGAAAGGGAAAAGGGACCTTCTCTGCTTGCATTTTTTTTATTCATGAGTAGAAGTGAGTATAACTAAAGGGAGTGGCTGCATTTTGGGCCTGTATCATCTGTACCCACTATAGTTACTCTGTTATGTGACATGTTAGAATTAGGTGTTTTTCCACCAGTGACAGACTCATATTTCCCATATAAAGACAGAGGTGTAGGCAGGGTCGTAACTAGGGGTGTGCGATAGGGGCGGCTGCCCGGGGCGCAAATCTCAATCATATATCAATATATATCTCAATATCTCATCGATATTTATGGGGCAGTGGGCACCATTTTTCTTATTTGCCCTGGCTCTAAAAATTTTTGTTACAGCTCTGGGTGTAGGAACTGGGGGAAATGGTGCAGGGAGGCAGTTGTTCCCCCCCCCATGATTTCTCTTGGGTGACCTGGAAACTGCAATTTAATAATGTGTAAATACATTTTTATAGTAAAATAAATAATGAAACTGGGGTTGGCCAACCCCAGAAACACTGATGAAAATGAATATAGGATGGAGAGAGAGAGAGAGAGAGAGAGAGAGAGGGGAGGGAGAGGGGGATATGAGAGAGAGGAAAGGGAGAGAGAGCGGGGAGAGGGAGAGCGGCGGTGTGGAGTGGAGAGAGAGAAAGGTTAATAACGTATTATGGGGTGTACTCTGACTGTGGTACAAACATTCTCTATGATAGTGGATCAAGGGGTGAAGGGAGAGGGCAAGAAATTGTTGTACTGGAGCCCAAAATTCCTCTTGGAAACCCTGCACAGATGACACGGCCACTTACCATAAAATGAAAAGTTTCAGTAATTCTTTAGGGAGTACAGAAACTGGTGTCTACAATTCATATTCTGTCCATGCACAAAATGTATGATTGTTAAACACATTTTAGAGGCTGATAAGTGGATTTCTTATAATGAATTTTCAAAACATTCAAAATGTAGTGCCTGCAACAGAAATGATAAACCTGAATTCTAAAATAGTTTGACTTTGGGTTGGATCCAGGCATCCATTGCTCAACTTCTTTCCATTTAAGACTAAATTTGAGTTATTTTTCACACTTTGCATGCATGCTAATGTGTGCTAACCAACTGACTCACATTTTGACCAGTCCAGACTAAAGAGGAAACAGGAGGGGTAGGTTCAGCTTGCAAATGGGTGTTCTCTCTTATACACTTTACAATATATGCATTTACTCTGTGTACTTATCCAGAAAACTTAGAAAGCCCTTGGCTGTTGGAAGATAATCTTTGCTTGGAAATTTCCATGAACTTGACTAGAAAAACCTACTTGAAGTTTCAGATGCATCAAAATTGAAAATTTGGTACTGGATCTTTTATCTTTAATTCAGGGCTCAACAAATTTTCTGATAAAATAGACACCACAAAAATGTTTTTACCTCACAAAAAAAACAGAAAAAATATAAAGATATATTTAAACTATTTACTTGACTATCAAAATCATGTAGGACTTCATCTCCATGCTGGCTGGTTGATGACATGGAGGAGAAACCATTGCAGTTTATCAACAGAGGAGATCTTCCGGCAACAGGGACAGTCAGCATTGTGCTGCTGGGCACTTCTGTCCCAGCGGGCAAGCAGGGGAAAATGAGGCCATGGAGTGACCTTCCTGGTCACCTGTATATAAATCAGTAGTTGCTTCTCCACATCAATCCAATTACCAGGTCCCAATTTGCCGAGCCCTGCTTTAAGTAGTTATATGGGACCTGATTCAGACTTAAGAAGGAGCTTGAAATTAAGGGCCGTATGCAGAACTGCGCATGTGCAGTAATTTTGTTACGTAATCTACGTTACTTCTTGCAACGTAGATTGCGTATACGCGGTCTTAAAGACCGCGAATACTCTATCTACGTTGCAAAAAAGTAACGTAGATTACGTAACAAAATTACTGCGCATGCGCAGTAACACATTCCTGAAAACTCCGGCCGCAAAACGCAATGTGGCTGGAGTTCTGCACACGCCCTAAGAGAGGAAAGTTACACCTGGGCAAAACCTTGTTGATTTCAGGGGGAGTCAGGTTAATTGCATACTTTACATGCAGGGATAAATCTTTGAATTGTTTATTGCACACAGATACTGACCAGCTTTACTTTTTCACTGTTATTTAGACTTTGGATAGGAAACATCACCTCTCAATTTTACTTTTTATTTTTACAACAATTGAAATATGACTCCCCTGCAATCAACATGGTTTAGCCCAGGAGTAACTTTCCTCTCTTAATTTAAAGCTCCTTCTTAAGTCTGAATCAGGCCCATGGATCTCAAAGAAGACTATACATTCTTTTTATTAATACTTAAAATAATGATGGTCAAAAGAATGAAACGTTTTAAAAAGAAAAACAAACAAACCATAAACAATAAATGTAATAAAGAATATTCAATAAAAAAAAATACAAATCCCAAAGTGCTATATCATGATTAATTCAGCTTAGAACTTATGAGTCAGACATTCGGAATTGCTCTCTATTTATCTGAGAAGGGTATATTCAGCACTCCAGAACAATAAGTCTCTATGTTCAGTGAGTAAGTACATAGGCCACACAATCAATATTTAAGTATTACAGTGTTTTGAGACTGTTTATTTTTGCTGAGAACTAAATCATCCAGGGTTTAACCAGAAGTATGTGTAATAAAAATAGAAACCTAGCAGCGAAATTTGTGAAATAATCTATATGTAACCTGACATATTTGATTGTTATAAGCCAGAATATACTTACACTTGGCTTATGAAAGACATACAGCAGTGCGGGTAGGCATAGCATTTCAATGTACTTGGTACTTTTAATTCTCACTTCTGCAGAAGAGCCAACATACAGTCATTGCTTGGGATAAGATCATGACTAATTGAAAGAACTCCACCAGAGGGTATATAAGTATTATGACATAACGAAGATAGACTGGTCAGGATTATTGCTATCAAATATCATCCTAGCTCCTATATAAATTCAGATCCCCAAGATATTAATTAAACAGACAGCTTGATTACACTGGATAGATGTACTACTAGATATTATTATTTCTTTATTCTATTTTTTTATGGTGCCACATGGGGTTCATAGAGGCATACACGGGACAAATAAAAAGATATTTATTTAAGACGATTATTACAATAATGAAATGCAGTTCTAAATGATAGAAAAAAATAAAACTGAATAAATAGAATTACTATACATGCACGCTGGGAGAAAAACTGGCAAATAATAAATAGAGACATTAAAATGTACAACTGGTAAAGCTGGCATAGAGTGAGGGAGATAAACAAGCATAAGCGAGGTAAAGATGGCCTATGTATATAGATCATCGCCAGAAAAATGAGCTAGGGAAGCAGCAGAAGATAAAGCAGAAGGTACAGCCATAAAAGGAGAAAACAAAGATTAAGGGTCTGCTAGTAATATCTACCATCCTAAAAGAAAGTTAGTATCATAAAAGTGACAGACTATAAGGTCTATTTAGGAAGAAGAGAGCAGAAGAACTGAACATCACATTTTAACTCTCTCTCCTATCACAAAGAAATATTGGAACTCTAAATTGCTGGGGGTCTCCTTCAGACCACATTGTCCCCAGCAGAGTTTTGACCATGGGCGGATGTAGATACAGTCGGACCCCATAGCAAGATCTCCAGCAGTGGCTTTAATGGGGAAGGCACACAGGACAGCTTAGTGCATGGCAAAGAACAATTCTAAGCTGTCAATCCTGGCTAGCGTATCCTCTATAGGCCCAAGGCGAGTCCTTCACAATGATCCCCCCAGGCCCACATACTGTAAATCATTCCCAGCCAAGCCCACTAATTCTTCAGTTGACTAATCTGAGTGCTACAATGACGATATATCTTTTTCTGGTCTATGGTGACTGGATGGCGGTTCCTCACTGACTTAAATGCTTGCATCACTGTTGTCATGGTATTGTGTGATAATTACTTTATTACCTAAGACTTACCTACATGTCACCTCTGCACCATATTACTAAACCAAACAGGTCATGGGCTATAACAAAATTATATTCCCCTGCTTTAAAATTTCTAACACCCACTGAACAAATTGTTGGTATTTTTCCCAAAATTATTCACCTTAAAAATACATTTTCTCAAAACTTGTTTAGTGTTTTTATAATCTTTATTCCAATGAACTTAGCTTTTGAGACCATATTCATTTATATGTTGATGACTTCAAATCTCCAGCTCCTTAGAAGTGATGTGTAAAATACTTGACCATTTTATTACACCTTGGTTAATGTTCTCTCAATATAACCAATAAACCTGCAGTATTATATATAGAAAAATAATATCTGATTATTACAGCTGGAGAGCACAATTATTTTTAGAATCTTTACCTAATGTGACCCACTTCTCAAAATGTATTTCTGAAACCTTAACCAGGATGTTCCTCTGTCAAAGTTGCTAAGGTATAATTTGATTATGGTGCCAGCTGCTATGTTAACTTACAAGACCTGCGGATGTTGCTGAATGCACTGGTTTGGCTTAATACAGGATCTTCTATTAAAATTGACACCAATCATATTCTTTAATACAGACGCAACATGTTAATTTTATCAGTAAAATCGTTAAAATCATATTCTATGTAAAGTATTAGTGTATCCATAACCAATATAATCACAAATTCTAAAAAACAACATATATTTTAATAAAAAAAATTGCATGTCAGTTTTAATCTATAGTAATTCAGTTAACTGTAGAGAAGATTCCAAAATGATTACTGTGCAACTGTGTGCAATTCCAATACTAATATAATTTACAGCTGGGCTCATATAAAGCTTTCTCTGACATGAAACTTATTTCATGACATGGTGGGGAATCTAGATTGCAGCCCATTAACAAATCATTAAAACTTTGTTAATTTACCATTTAGTAGCTGCTTGCTTCCTGCAGAGATCAGAAAATGGAGCTGATATAACCCATTCAATTCACAACACGAGTCATACACTCT
>WWET01000441.1:79021-107473 GCA_011038615.1 Limnodynastes dumerilii | reverse complement strand
AGCTTCACACCCCCCCCCCCCCCCCCCTGCCATATCAATTGCAACTTTTTTTCCATTCTGGAAGTCCAGAGCATACAAAATATATAAATTGGTGCCGTTTTCCATTGCAGCATCTGAAAAAAAAAACCCAGTGCCTAGATGCAGATCCGCTCCACAAACAATAGCTGTACAGAGGTACTTCTTGCTATGCTGAAATTCATTTTATTTATAGCCAGATCTGCACAGAGAAAAAGACGTGCTGAAGACTCGGTAGAGTTTCCTCACCTGGATCACAGACTTTATACTATTATTTGCAAAGTTTTAGATCAACTAATAAATTGTCCTGACTTGTTATCCCCATAGGTAATGAAGGAAGCAACACTGTCAATAGAAAGTCAGACCAATGCTGGAGAGCTCAGCTCTGACATTTTTTAAATATAAAAATGAAAACTAAAAGTAATCTGTAAAAGAAAATGGTGGTTTTTGTTGTAATCTCCCTCTTAGTTGCTTGTTAGACAGAGCCAAAAATTCAGAAAATGTAATTTTCTAACTACGGACCGGATTCTCAGTTAGTAACGTGAGCCCATTTATGGACACAAAGGGCCTGATCCAGACCTACCCTGGCTGGCGTTAAGACGCCAGCCAGCAGCGTAAGATCAGCTTAAAAGCCGATCTGCGCATGCGCCGGGCAGATGTTGCCGGGCGTTTCTACGGAAACGCCCGATCGAAGACCATACTATCACCATAGTAACGGCTGAGGGGGCGGCCCTCGCCGTTACTACACTCAAGTTAGTGTAGGTGGGGGAGGGGAGGTAGTTTAATGAGGGAGTTTAATGAGGGAGGGAGGGAGGGTTTTGCGGTCATACGCTCCTGTGCGAGCGTATTTTTCCTTGCTTAGGCCGGCTGAAGTTAGGGTAGCCTTCAGGGGGCGTAAGCGAGGGAAAATACGCTCGCACAGGGGGGAGTGTTGGGGGGAGTGCACACCGATACGCTGTGCTTTACTAAGCACAGCGCATCGGCGTAGGTCTGGATCAGGCCCAAAGTGCGTAACTGGGCTCAATTGACTGGAGGGCACATGAACCCTCCAGATGTTACATTATTTTCAATAACGTAGCTTCCATCATACGGAACTAAGTTCTATACAATAGTGTTTAAGTTAAAAGGGGCAGTGCTTCCCCTCCATCCGCAAAGGTGGGAGGGGGAAAGCATGTAAAATTTACAGTGTGGATGGTAACACCCACTTACATGCCGATCATCGGTCGAATGGATGCAAGTGTGACTTAAGGCTGCCTTATTTAAGAACAAGAGAGAGGAGTGACAGGGGGAGTTCACTCTCCTCTCTGGTGTGGACGGACAGACCCAATACATACGGAAAGCAGACAGTGGTCTGGATCAGGTCCTACATTTATACTTTTGATAATTATTATTATTATTAATGTTTATTTATAAAGGCACCACAAGGTGCATTGCATTGTTTTTTAATGCGTTAAACATGGGTATAAGATTTGCATGAACAAACAGTAAGAAAATAATTATTTTTTTCATTAATGAAGCATTCATATGGAAATTAGAGAAAATTGTTAGTCTTAATAATATTATCAATGCTTAGAGGTTGACTTTGGAGCAAGGGCATTAGATCTGTAGATAAAAAAAAGTCTCCAGTGGGGTTTGAAAGTGGTTGAATTAAACATAGCATCAAAAAGTAAAGTAGAACAATACAATTGGATATCTGGATGTAATCCCAATAGTTTACTGCTGCTAGCTATCACCAGAACATTTCCCGCATGTCCCTTGTACTGAACAGGTGCTGTTTACACTTACAGGAGCCATTTAAAAAGTCATTGTAAATGTATAAAACCAAATAAGAGTCTATTTTAAGGAAACTGCAACAGTTACGTTCTTGTATGACGTCTGATCCATAAAAGAAAAAAAAAAAAGAGTCTCAAAATGGTCTAAAGTAATTATCTTCTCAGAGGAGCACCAAACAAGTATTACTTAGATTCATTAGCCATGTAGCTGCCGTTCTCTGCCATATATTCTACAGAAATCTGTCTGCGAGAGCAGCCTGAGGGCATTCATGACTGCTGAATAAACAAGCCAGGGTTCACTGCGTGTGATTCATAACTTTACTCTGCTGAAAACACCTCTAAAATGGTATCTTTTTATATCAATGTCAAAGGCTTTTTATGTTACGAGCATCATATGTTGTAAAAAATAACAAAATGAGTCAAACTCCATTATTGAATTAATCAGTTAATAACCACATACAAGCAACCAGCTACACAATCCAAATATAAATAATGCACCAATATTTGTGCTTCCACTGTCCATTCATACAGGGCCAGTAATGAGAGCAAGACGATCTTTCATTAAAAAAAATAATGGTTTGAATCTGGGCTCGAAGTGAAGGGGTACACAGGGGCTTGCCATATCGTCATTTCTCTCACTGATCTAATTGAAAAGCTGTAAACCTACATTCACTTCCATCATTTCTATATGTCCATACTGCCACTTCTATATGTCCATATCAGCAATTCTAAATGAATTAGGTCCACTTTGACCACTGGTTTGAACAGGAAATAGATAACCCTTTCTATATAACATGTGATCACGGTTGGTGCTAGAGGTCCGGATTCACAGTTGCGTAGTTTTCGTTTTACGTACGTTGTTTTAAGAATTGAGTTACTATACATGCGTAGTAGCTTATTTACGCTATCTACGTACCATTTCTGTACGTAGATTGCGTAAGCGTGGTCTAAGGTGCGGTCACTAAAGCATTTGTGCATGGAGCATTCTCAGTGAAGTGCTGGACCAATGGCATTAATAAAAATAAGTAATGGGAGTCGGAAAACCTTTTCCCCCCAATAAGAATATCTTTTCCACACATGGGCTGGTTGAGAGTTCCTGTAAGGGATTACACAACTCTGCATATAAGACCAGATACAGACCACTGCTAAAGGGGTGTTTTCTGAAATGGAGAAAGCACACGCTGAATCCCCATTTTGGATCTGGATCTTCAGGTATTTCCAACTGTGGCAAAGTGAGAACTCTGGATCCAGTCCATGATTACTAACAAAATAAAGACAAACTTAATATTTTGATTGTTTTGATATATAGATTTACAGGTTTAAAGTATAAGACAGCTGTGTATCAGCTAGTCCAATATAAAATAGAAATATATATATTCGATATATGAATTTATGCAAACAGTGAATCACTATCTCTTTCAGAAATAATGACAGCATAGGCGTAGATATGGTAAAATCATTCAGTAAATGCTATCATATCACATCCTGATAGCTTTATTTACACTGTCGGGATAGAATGTTACAACTCTTCTTAATCAAAAGTATGACATGAGTGACATAATGTTAACTATTTATTAATTAATTTGTTTCTTAATTATTTAAGAACCTATGGTAATTTTACACATTGCCATTCAGTTTATGTAAATTAGACTATTATTACCAAAAGAATAAACTGCTTAAACTTGAATTGCTCCTAAGTAAGTGGGATCCAGCTACCTCAAAGGATCGCACATAAGTTGTTTACATTTACAACTTATATTGCCATTTTACACTACACACCCTGCGTACATCACACACCCCATTGCATTCCTCTCCACCTTTACTCACATCCCCTCTGTCTCTCTTCAGACATCATCCACTCTGCCTGTCTTTACACATAATCCCCTCTGCCTCTCTTCACACATGGGCCCAGATCCAGAACAACGCTTGTGAGCGAATTTACGCGTGGCGGAGACGTAAAATCGCCTTTTGGTAAGTACTGCGCATGCGCACCATAGAAAATACGCACAGTAACGTAGCGTAATTGTGAACATATGGGCCATTCACGTATGTGTCACGTAAATACGTGTGGGCGTGACAATTTTACGTAAGTCCAAAATACGTCTGAAATACGTATTTTGTATTTAAAGTGTACAGCATGGGCGTGCTTAGCTGCGTAAATACGTGTTGCCCATACGTACGTGTGCGGATCACTGCAGTTACGTTGCCAAAAGTTAAGGTAGGGTTTGAAAAGCGTATCATGACAAAATACGTACATTCAAGGAGTGTGCCAAGGGGAGTGTATAGAACTTACGCACACGAAAATACGCTACGTGAATAAACGTACGGCAAACGTAGTTCTGGATCTACCCCATGATTCCCTCTGTCTCTCTACATACATCATCCCCTCTGCCTCTCTTCACACATCATCCCCTCTGTCTCTCTTCACACATGATCCCCTCTGTCTCTCTTAACACATGATCCCCTCTGTCTCTCTTCACACATGATCCCCTCTGTCTCTCTTCACACATGATCCCCTCTGTCTCTCTTCATACATCATCCCCTCTGCCTCTCTTCACACATCATCCCCTCTGCCTCTCTTCACGCATCATCCCCTCTGTCTCTCTTCACACATCATCCCCTCTGTCTCTCTTCAATCATCCCCTCTGTCTCTCTTCACACATCATCCCCTCTGTCTCTCTTCACACATCATCCCCTCTCTCTTCACACATGATCCCCTCTGTCTCTCTTCACACATGACCCCCTCTGTCTCTCTTCACACATCCCCTCTGTCTCTCTTCACATATCATCCCCTCTGTCTCTCTTCACACATCATCCCCTCTGTATCTCTTCACACATCATCCCCTCTGCCTCTCTTCGCACATCATCCCCTCTGTCTCTCTTCACACATCAAGCCCTCTGTCTCTCTTCACACCTCATCCCTTCTGTCTCGCCTCACATGTGGGGCCAGATTTATTAAGCTCCGGAAAAAGAAAAGTGGAGATGTTGGCCATAGAAACCAAGATTCTAGCTGACATTTTCTAGTTGCTATGGGCAACATCTCTACTTTTCCTCTCCCACATCTTAGTAAATCTAGTCCCTGATCCTCTCTGTTTCTTATCACACTTCATCTCCCCTGCCTCTCTTCACATTTTCTCCCATCTCTCACTCTCTGTGCATTTCATCCCCTCTGTTTATTCTTACACCTCATCTTCTCTGTGTCTCTTCACACCTCATCTCCTCTGTCCCTGGGGAAAAAGTGTGTTTCTGGGACTGTTATTTAAAGAAATGTGTTTTATTATTAACCTGTGTGCAAACTTTTCTTTTTTAAATTTCAAATACACAACAATCCCATATAAAAAAAAACTGATGTCCTTTAAGACTAAGATTCAGATTCTGGTTCAGTTGCCAGCACAGGGATTGTCTATGATTGTCTATGAAAGCGCTAGGCAGAGAAACGGGCACATTTGGGGCACACAGAAAAGCTCAGAGAGGCTGCATTTCTGGAAATTAGATTTATTGCTAGTTTTGCTTTAGTTTTCATATGCTCAGCTCTTTCTGAAGACATGAGATATAATTATAGTGGCATTGATGGTACCTACTCATGCATTATTCTATGCCTGTCTCTTGCACATTTATAAAGCAAAGTTTCCAGGGAAACGTTAACATTTTACACAGCAATAATGGCCTGGCTTACGAGGCGAATCCTGTCCATCATGTTAGATTGCAAAGCACAGTTAGACATAAAACAAAGTGAGACCCAACATGATTGAGGTGAGTACCGGTGTATGGCATTTATTTATACCTATGTAACATAAATACATTGCAATTTATATGCAAAAGACTTTAAAAGGAAGTTCGAAGGTTTCAAATGAGAACCACGTCTATTGATACACATGAAAAAGCGCTGGATACAGTAAACCTTCTCTGTATATTTCCACACTGCGAACAGAAGTGTACGCAAATGTAGCGACTGTTAGTGTACAGAATGAGCGTGTTCCTGTAAATGGGCCTAAACTAGTCCTCAGCTGATGTAATGAGCTAAGTTAACAGAGGAATATTACAACCAGCTGCAAGTATGTCTAAGATTTTTGCATGTGGTAAGGCCCTTTGTTCTTTTATTGAAGCTTAAGTCTAATGCATTATCATATGTCATAGCGCTGTACATAATATATTGTATAATTCCCATTAGTCTCTACCCTACTGGTGCTTACAATCAGGGCCACTGGCAGAAGATATGGGGCCCAGACACATCTGTGGAGCCCTACCCCCCTATGGATGGGGACCCGTGGACCTGCGTTAACAGCTGGCCAGTGCGCAGGGAAATTCTTCTGCCATCAAGGGGAAATTGGCCCGCTAACGATGGCAGCTCCCATCAGTAGTCCCGGCTTCCCCCTTGATGGCACTCCTGCTTACAATCTTAATATGCATACAAACATTCTTTGGTACATGTCTGCAGTGAATTAACATGTAAGAAATCCTATGCGATCACAAGGCTGACATACAAGATACACTCAGATAGGGTCCATATAAATATTGGTTGAACAAACATTATACGATGCCAGGGGTGTTAGTAGGCAGCATGAGTGCTTTATATAAACATATTACCAGCAGCTGACACCTGCTGGCACTGTATTTATAAACAGTGCTCAGCACTCATAGTCTGCCCACTGCCTAAGGTGCCAGCCGCTGACAGCTCACTTCTGTAGGCTGCTGCCATGGTCCCCCCTCTATTGCAGGCCCCATAGTAATTGCACCCACAGTAGCTATACCATTGTCTAAAGCACTATACAAGACAAAAACAAGAGCTGTAACCAACACAATGGACTGGATTCACAGCTCACAACTTTTTTTTTTACTTAATCTTTAAAGACCGCATGTATGCGATCTACGTAACGAAATGCTACGTAGATAGAGTAAAATATTTACTACGCGTACACATTAGCTGTACACATAAATAGGCACATAAGTAGAGTTGTGCATCCGGTCCAATGTGGGTACATTCCTCCATCTCTGTGAGTTCAAGACAAGAGCATGGATGGGGTTTAGTCTTCCACAAATTAAACTGCTGCCCGTCAGACGAGCTGCACCAATCAATTCTGGCAAATAACTGTGAGTGACCCAGCCGGGGATCCCTTCACTGACAAATAACAGGGTTGTTAAAAAAGAAATACGTGAAAAAATCTAAAAATATTAGCCCTGATTCAGAATTAGGTGCGTACGGTCTCTTGCGGAATTCCTTTTGACAAATAACAGGGGCCAGCTGTTCAGTTCCGCATGGACGCAGATCCGTGTGAGGAAGTTAAAGTGAGGTTCTGGAAAGAGGGAAGTGACAGGGGGATGCACTTCACTATTTTGTGCATACTTAGGAACCCCCGTGCCCAAGTAATTCACACAGAGAACTGAACAGGCCCAATATATATATATATATATATATATATATATATATATATATATACAGAAAGGCGCACAATGTGTTACATGAAAAATTTGTTACATGAAGATATATAAATATATATTTTTAAACAATTATACATTTTTAATTATTAGCAATGCATTTACAGCTGAAAATAGCCACAAATGCCTTTGTAAACATATCGTAACAACATTAACTGTACTTTGTAGCAGACCTCCTTCTCCTCCGCTAAGTTCTACCTAAATTATTGCGGAATACATGACTGTGCGTAATGTAATATATTTCCCATAAGTGTTGTTAGCACCAGACTCGAATTTGCAATATTTAGACACAGCTAAACTCCTGTTTCAAGCCGCTTCCATACTAATCTTCCACTTGATTTTTTAAGTGGAGAACCCAGGGGACTCATTCCTTCCTTGAAGTGATGACTTCAGTGGAACCTTTTGCCTCCTCACAGGCGTGGGCTGCATGGCAATGAAACATCTGTCACAAGCTGCAATCTCTCTCCTTTTTATCTTGACTTTAGTTCCAGGACTCGTCAAAGGTCGGTTTTCTTTCAGCATTCCCTTTGCCAATTTTTTTTTTGCACCTCCATCTGTGCAAGTGTCTTTTATGTGGTTATCATGTTTCTCGCACTGTTAGCTACATTATGTGTGGCTGGTAATGTGACTGGTACAAGCGCTTTACGACTTGTGCCATGTTTAGCAGCTATTTATACATTCTCTTCAGGGAGCACAAGATGACCCAGAGCCTGCATGGCTGTAGGCAAATGGATAACGAATGAAAACAAGTTTATTTAATCCCTTATTCCAGGCCTGGCCAACCTGTGGATCTCCAGGTGTTGTGAAACTACAATTCCCACCATGCAATACCTGCATAGTTATAGCCGATACTTGACAAAGCATGCTGGGAGTTGTACTTTCACAACATCTGGAGAGCCACAGGTTGGCCAGGCCTGCCTTATTCGATCATGTATCAATAAGATATCAGTGATCACATTAAATATACCGGTCACAAAAATGATTTATTGTTCTGTTCTAAAAATAATTAGCTTCAGTGCAGCTTTTATACTGTATATCCCAGAAGCCTTTTGATTGGGTGTCTTTTACTGATTACAACGTACCATAGTGATAGGACTTTATCCTATACATTAATGGGCCAGACATAGCCACTTCTCATGGTGCAGCGTCTCATGGTGACAGCTTCCTCATAGAAAGCATTAGGATGCCATTGGTTAAGGATTGAAGAAGGATCACAGTAATACAAGTTCAACTAATTCTTGCAAACCAATTCATTGAACATGGAATGAAGCATTTTTCTATAGTCAATCTTTAAATTAACTTGGACTGTGAGGGTATAAGACAAGACATAGGTCCGGATCTAGACTGCCGCATGACAACCGAATCCTGCACACTAAATGCCATGATGCCAGATGTTCCACAACAGATCTACAGCCGTATGAAAAATAGTTCTGTATGCCTGGAGAGCTGTGTAAGAAGGTGACGCATCCCGTTTACATTGTGCCATGTGGGTGGGTTTTAGTGGTTACATGCGGATCAGCAGTCATATGGACCGCTGATCCTAACGGGTGACTTAAGGCTGTCTTATGCGTAAGTCACTTGAAGTCCACACACAAGAGAGGGGAGTGACAGGGGCGTTCGCTCCCTTTTTCCATGTGGACTGCTACACCGCCGTATGTGCGGTAAACGCTCAGGCGCCTGGATCTGGTTCATAGGGCTGAAGAAACGCCATCATCTCTCATATAAAAAGCTAATTCTGCTCCTCAGCTTTATAAATGTGGGACAGGGGGATGGGTCAATGAGTGCAGCGTCCTGGAATACGCTGGCCAATGGCAGGAGAGGGGCGGCCATAGGTGGTGTGTGCAAGGAGATTGTACTGCTACCAAACCATTGAAAGGGAAGCAATTGCAGTCTTGTGTTTTGTTCCGTCATTTTAACGGGCTTATAACTAGTTAATAAAGCCTGTTTTTAGTTTTAAATTGGATTTTTTTATTTATTAAGAAAATTTGGGGCTGATCCAGAGCTACGCCCGCCACCGTAGGTATAGAGGGCATATGCGTAAGATCGGCTGTTTAGCTGATCTGCGGGATTTTAGTTGCTGGGGATACGGCGTCCGTAACTGCAGCGTAGTTACGGATGAGGGGGGTGTTCTTCTCCGCAACTACGTTGCAGTTAGGGAAGGTAGGCGGGGGAGGCAGGGAAATGAGGAAGGGAGGGCTGGGTTAGGTTGGCACACTCCGGGTCCCGGCGTATTTACACTCTGTTACGCCGGCTGAAGTTAGGGTAGCCTTCAGCCGGCGTAACAGCGTGTAATTACGCCATGACAGGGGGAGTGTCGGGGGGAGCGCATCGATGTTAAGCTCAGCGTTAGTAAGCTCAGCCCAACATCATAGCTTTGGATCAGCCCCTTTATCCTTAAAATGTCATTTTATTCACCCTGGAATGACCAGGCGGTATCTTTGTGAGAATTAACATTGTATAGTTTCCCTGGCAACATTCCTTAATAAATTGTGGTGTTAGAAGTTTTTGTATCATTTGTTGTCAAATAGAACCCTTAATGTTAAAAGTTGCAACAGAGAATCCTGCAAATCTTCACTATAATTTTACTTACAGTATTTCATGGGAATAACCTGCCAGCAGATGTGAATGTGAAATGACCAAAAATATATCAGGCTGAAGAAGAAATGATTCCCCCGAGCCCAAGAAAAGAGAGAATAGCTGTCTAAGCATTGAGAAGCCAATAAATAATAGAAACAGACAAAGTGGCCGAAACCTGACAAGCCGTTTTATTCTTTTGATGTTACTGGAAGGCAGAGGGTCTACACTTTCCACATTTCCTACAAAGACAAACTGCAAATAAGAAGTTGATATTCTTGGCACAGTATTGTTAAAGCTGGTTACACACTTATCCAATTAGAATCCAATCCAACCGCCAACCTTCCTGTAGGCTCGACATTGGATAAGTGTGACTGCTCTAACGGCTGCTCGTAACATCTAGTCCTGGTCACTTGGTTGGGTCAAATGAGTTTCAAACTCACCTAAAGATGTACTAGTGTGTACGCTCTCGCAATTGCTATCCAACCCTTCTCCCCATTTTGATGCCATGCAGGGCTGCCTTTGTGTGTCAGTTACAGGAGGTTTGGCAAAGATAGAAAGAGGGTGCACAGTGTCATTATCTTTTCAGCAGATCAATTCAGCAAGTGTAGGTCTGAGGTCCACTGTAAGATTGGACAAGTGTGTATCATGGGTTGGGTGTTGTATCTGCCAATTTGGTCTGCTGTAGGATTGTGTAAACAGTCTGTTTGGGAGTTGGATCTGAACAGGATTGGGAAAATGTTTAATCTTCATTTTCTTACAGACCAATCTTTTTTGCTTCTGTTAATTTAAAGAGTTAGGAATCAATATACTAATATTTGTTGTACACTGAGAACATAGAGCTGGATCCAGACCTACGTTCCCTTTACGTTTCAACGCGTAGCGTATTGACACATACGTAACTACTGGGCACTCCCCTCGGTCGTACGTATTTTAGCCGTTTTTACGCCTACCAAACCCTACCCTAACTTTTCCAAGCGTAACTGCTGTTGGCCGTAATGGCTGCACGTACTTACGCACCTAAACACGCCCATACTGTACGATTGAAATGGCTCACCCCGCCTCTGAAGCGTAATTACGGGTATCGTATGTCTGGCACGCCCCTTTGTCCATAATTACGCTGGTGATTATATGCTCGTAAGTACGTTCAGAGTTACGGGTCGTAACATCTGCCATGCGCAGAACATGAAAAACAGCGTTTTTACGACTACGGCGAGCGCAGCTCTGGATCTGGCCCATAGACACTGTTTCACTTCTGCTTCTTGCAACAAAAATCACCAGGGGAGGACAGCACTGAATAGTGCCTAGGATAAGTATAATAGAAGAATGTCTATGAGGATCGTCATTAAGGTTGGCTTGTTGCTTATAGATTTATAGCATATAATAACCACTTGGGGCCAGATTTACTAAGGGGCGCTTTAAACCGCCTCTGCAAATCGCCTGACATCGCCTGTGTTGAGGGGCGACTTTGAGAATTAAATCTCAGCATTTACTAAAAGGCGATTTTGCATGTCGATTTTGAAACTCTGGCGATGTGTTTATCGGCAAATTAAATCTCCAGAGATGAAGGCGATTTTTTTCACTGTGATGTTAAGTATAGGGGATTTTTTTTTTAAATCAAAATCGCTGAAGTTTGACTTGAACTCGTGAGACTTCACACACAGGACACTATTTACATGCTCTTTGTATTAATGTAATATTATCTATGAAAATGCTTGTTTCACTGTAAATAGCCAGAGTTTGCTTTAAAGCAAATTGAGAGTTGTCATAGGAATCTGTAAATAAAAATGTTGTGTATGGTAGATAAAAAAAATATATATCATTCTACTATTGTATAGTTTCATTTATTTGGGATACTGTATCTGTAACTCAATAGCTGCTCTAGCTGTGTTATTCAATGCATCTACTTGACTCTGGAATCTTTGTATGAATATGCATATGCTCTGTTTATGCTAGTGTATTCATGTCTATGTAGGCATATGTGCAGTCTTATACATACTGTAACACACCTACTGTATCTATGCTCATCATTTATATTATGTTATATGTTATTTTTCTCTTTCCTTGCTGTTGCCCTTATTAAAGCTAAACTACCCATTAAATATCCACTATGCTATTCTCACTTGTTATTCTGTATTACTTGTGTGAACACTGTTAATCTTTGGAATACTAATAAACAATATTTACACTAAATATCCACTATGCATATGCATCACACAAAAAGCCATAGCTTTTGTTTGAGTCTAAACAAGCAGCTGAAATACATTTACACCTTACTTTTATATACTGTCACATTATTACATGACCATTTGCCAGCGATTTTAGCAAAGTCTCCACTGAACCCCCTGAGATTTATTTTGGGAGACTTTAAACCCAAACACCAGCGATTTTGAAAGTCTCCCCTTAGTAAATCCAGAGATTTGTATGCTCCTCGTGCATAAAATCGCCGGAGAAATATAAACACCGGAGGTTTAAGTCTCCACTCATCTCATCTCCGGAGAGTTTGTGGAGATTTTGCTTTAGTAAATCCGGAGACTTGCAAATCTCCGGTAAACTACTTCAATCTCCGACGATTTTGCTCAAATCGACCTTAGTAAATGAGGCCCTTGGACTTTTAGATCTATCCATTCCTTTCATAGTAGTCAAGGACCAGTGTTGTGATTTGTGGAATCTATCAACTGCAGTTGTATATATATTGTTTGGCACCAGAGATCTGGTATGTGAGCTGTGGTAGGCTCCATATGTCTGGGGTCATAACTGTATGACTGCACCAAAGTATGGCTCATTTTATTTACATTGTAATTGCATTATATAGAGGTCAATAAATTGCCTTCATTGTGTCTAGCGATCATCCGGCTTAAACACAAGGAGAAGAATCCTGACTATGAGGTCTGAAAAAGTCAAACAAGCTACCAGCTTCCTAATGTAAGCCTCATCATGCAACACTATAAAGGAATATTAGGATCACATATCGGCAGCCTGCAGTCTTTAGCTGTGACACCTGTGTGCTTTTATTGCTAGAGGATAGTTTATATTCCAGTCTCATATTTCTCATTGATTACAAGTGGACAATTTAATAATGATTGATTGAATGGATTGGTTAACAGCGCCAAACTCAGGACTGCTCTGAGTGCTAGGATATGCATTATACGCAGAATGACATGCAGGTCTAGATTCAGGTTGTTTGGGCAATGGTATTATACTGTATATGTCTATTAGCAAAATGAGCATGATGTAATATTTCTAACTTCTTTCATTGCTAATTTATTAATAATGATTTATTATGTATTTCATATCAGATCCAGTGATTTATTTTTATTGTTGCAAATATTAAACACAGCATTGACCCACCTCCCAGCTACTGCTTTTTGTCAGCTTTCCTTGTTTGTACACAGTTTTGTGCAGTAAATAGAAGGGAACTCTGTTCAATGAATAATCATAGCTATAATGAGCCTCCAAGGTGCTGTTACATGGAGAACATGAGCCGCAGAGTGAGACAGAAATTATAGCTTCATATTCCAACTGGAAGCTTTCAATTCCACAACAGACTGTTACCAGTTTTCAAAGTAATTCACCAACTTGGTGTTTTCATAGACTTGGCCTCTCTCCTAGAAGTTAGAGTCAGAGCTGTATCCTCAGTCAATGAGTCGAAAGCCAATATGTAGAAGTTATAATAAATCATGTTCTTCTAAAGAGGGAACTACTATAATTAACCTGAAGTTATAATTACAACAGATGAAGATCAGTAGATCTAGAGTCAATGGGCCAGATCCAGAACCACGGACTAGCGCTGTTCGTATTTACGCACATCGTAAATACTATGCACTCCCCCGGACACTCCCCTCGGTTGGCCGTAATTTCAATACCTTACGCCTGCCGAACCCTACCTTAACTTTTGCAAGCGTAACTACGGCAGGACATAACTACGTGATGGCCGTAACTACGTAACCCAGCCCATACTGTACGATTTAAATGCCTCACCCCGCCTACATTCCGTAACTGAAGCGTATTTACGGCTAACGTAATATATCCACGCCCATTCAGTAGTAATTACGCTAATGTTACAGGCGACCTATTTTCAATTACGGCCATGAGTTACGACAGGAAACATCTGCAGGACGCATTGCGCAGAACGTACTTACAGCCGAAGTTATGTTTACGGCTGGTATAAATACGCCTGCGGGTGTAGTTCTGGATCTGGCCCAATGAGTCTTTGTTTTTGTCAAAAAAACACATTTGTCACTATCAAAACATTTATCAATAAGTTGTTTATTTCTAGTTATTCATGTCCCTAACAGGCAACACTCCTAACTCAGTTTACCCCCAATATTCTAAATCGGAAGTTGCACCTATAAGGGACAATTACATTATTCTATCTGTCACAGTATTTAATAAGTGACATTGTAGAGAGTTTTAGGTTGTGGCCAATTTGCATTGAAAACAAACACATTCCAAACAAAAATAGGTCTCCTTAAACAAATACAGTTTTCAGTTTATATACTGTATAATGGAACTGGTGCAAGGTCATTCTGTAATTTTCCCAGTTTCAGAACTCATACTACCCAATTGCAAAATGCACTATGTCAACTGCTGTATGGACCACAATGAATCAAGCCCCCCAACTGTTGCTGAAGCTGCAAACCACAAAGGTGGCTTTTTCATGACGAGTGCCACAATCCGTGGCATGCATTTTCTACAAGACATTATGTACACAGGAATTCCAGAAGAAGACTTCCTTTAGCTACTTCTTCTCCCAGTTTAGAACATGATAAAATGTAGCATACTACAATGGGTATTTTTGGCACTGAATGGAACAATGGCCCGTACTACATACTACACATGCGCAGTAGTAAAAATCGCTAAACAGTGGACGTATATGTTATACGTCCAGTACTCTGAATACGGGCCAATGTTCCAAAGTACATTACCAGATCTTTATAATGTTCATTCATGCGTCCAATATAAAAAAAAGTAGTGCACGATTTAAAATTCTATCCCTGCCATCCTGATGACATGTCAGAGCCACTATAAGACCATTATGCGAGGCAGCAGTGTCAATGTGCTTACTTCAGGCGTTATGTGTGAAGTGTAAACATCAGCCATCATTTGCTATAAACATCACATTTACACACGGATAAGCGAAGCGCAAATGTGGCGAATCAATAGTACAGAGCAATCTTCTACGCACGCGGTCAAAGCAGATTTCCATGTTTCATTCATCACTTCTGTTCATGACAATAAACACACATTTACATAAATCTATAATGATCACTTTCCATTTGCAATACAAGAATATGGGCTACCTTAATGACAAGCCTGAACATACTAATGGCAATAAAATGTTCATGACAATATGGGCATGCTATATACCTCCTCATATATTTACACACCACACATGCATAGTACACAACATACCAAGGGCTTCATGAGAATTCAGCTTTTATCCATGCTGTAGATTCTTAATTCTAATAAATACTGATACAGCCCATAAAATACATCTATCCATTCGAGAGTTTGAGTAACGGTAAAAATGTGCACATCGGCTAAGTCATCAAAATACTGTCAGTTTCAAGGTTATATGGATACAACGCTTCCTTACCCATCATAATGATTCTAGCAAAAGAGTCTCACACATGTCTAAGGTGACTTGCAACATCCATAATAATTTCAAGTGGGGTCTAGGATTTTTCTTATAACACACATTTTCCATGTAAACGAAGTGAGAGCATCAAATCTTGTTTTCACACTTGAAAAATACCGGTAACAGCATCATACACAAACATGAACTCCACTTGGCAAATATTAGTGTGTCTTTATAAGTACTGGAATATTTGAAGGATACTGGACCTGATCTAGACCTCTGTGCATGGAGGTCTGAGAGTCTGTACGTGAGAGGGAAGCGCACGCCCGCCACACCCCCTCATGTACGGAGTTTTGTATATGACATGTCCAAAACCCTACATTAAGTTCTCTGCATGGATCTGCGTGTGTCTGACCAGAGATCAGTGCGGAAGTGCATACTGCCGTCCACTTAGCATCACCTGCATGCGTATCCCCGTCCCCCTTGGATCTGGTTTCGCCCCATTACTATTATACTGGCAAGCTTAATATTGGCACACGAACTTGGTGCTGAACTCCTTCCATCCTCAACCCCCTGGATCCAATCATTGAAGGCGATATCTAGTAGGACTGTATTTCTCAGTGAATTCTATCTGCCTTGCTTTGTGCAGCAGCTTATGACATGGTTTTCAGAGGTTTGTCTCATCATACTGCTGGCAGATCCTATGAAGTTTAATGTTTGATTTAAGCCTGCTGACTAGAAGGTGGCTTGCTGATTTCAGACATTTTACTTTGAGTCCATCCATTGAAATGCATGAATTAAGTCCTTCTATATTAAACCCTGTTAGAGTGTGCTTTGTATACATTTGTTTCTGCTTTGTAAAGGTCTATCAGTGTGAAAGGATAGATATGTGTGCCTTACAATTTGTTTTTGTAGAAGAATTTGGTGTAGATTTTATTGATTGCTTATAGAGTACTTATATATTTTTCGAGCATTCAAATCCGACCGATGATTTGCGTGTAGGTGGGTGTTACCACCCACAGTGTAAACTTTGCATGCTTTCTCTGCACACCTTTGCGGGAGGAGGGGAAGTGCAGCTCATTTCAACATAAAAGCCATCGTACAGAACTTAGTTCCATACGTTGGAAGTTATTAAAAGTAATGAAACATCTGGAGGGCGCATGCGTATAAGAATTTGAGCTCTGGATCAAGCCATTACTACCAATTGGTGAGCCCTTGATCACAGAAGGCTTAATCAGATTCCTTTATAACTTTGGTCACTAACTTAAATTTGGCAACATGGACCACACAACATGATCAGTCTGATGTACCCGTGTCCTACTGCTGCAATCAGTGGTGTGTATGTAGTGTATGTAGTACTTTTAGACCCAGGACCACAGGGACATAAACAACAGGCAGGTGTTCCACTCCTCATCAGAGGGACAGGGTTAATCTTTAGGTTGTTGAGGGAATCTTTTTAGCTAGGGTGGAGGGCCAGTCCAAGGGTTAGGTTGGGGTTAAAAAGGTTACGTAAGGATTAGTGGGCAGGAAGTCAGGTCTCTTTATCACAGAATCTCCCTCCCTCCTTTCTCTCATAAAGTTTATGTAATACTGTTTTTTGACTTGCTTCTGTTTTTGTAGATGATGCATGGTTGGGTTGTATTAGTGGGGGTCAGCAAACGTGCTCTGCATGGGGGATTTGGGAAAAAGGATTACTTGTCTGGAAATAACACAACCCATGATGTGAGGACATCATGCCCTAGCAGTTGGGTCCTTAGGTTTGGCACCTTCCAGGTGCTGGGGTGAGTGTTTTTACTGGAAGACCAGTCAGGGGGTGTAGAGGTTGACCTTTTTTCTAGACAGTGCATGATTTGGGCAGTAGCAGTGGGGGTTGGGGGGTCAGCAAAGGTTTTTTGGGGGAATTGGAGAACTGGAAAAAAGGGGAAGTGGTCTGGCAAAAACACAACCCATGATGCAAGAAAATCAGACCCTAGTGGTTCAGCCTTAGGTTTGCCACCTTTCAGGTGCTTAAGCAGCTATGAACTTGCTGGAAGATCAGTCAGGGGGTGTCGAGGTCAAAGGAGGTTGACCTCTGTCGAAGGTAAATGCTGAACCCCCTTATCTGCCACATATTCACTTCTGGGTGACAAAATTATTTAGTCATCAATTTCTAATACAGCTCCAATTAATAAACCATGTTCCTTCCCTTTTTCAAACACAGCAATTGTTTTGGTGTTGTTATTTCGGTAAAGTGCCTGGCTGTATGGTGTGTGAGGGAGCGCCCCGCCGTATATGAATTTTTCACATTACACATAGTCAAAAACATGAGAATGCAAATGTGTGCAATTTAACTTAATGTAAATTTAAATGACACCTGGTTAATAGGTAATGACTTTAGTAAGGAGGATTTCTAAAATGGGTGTGTATAAACATTAATACGGACGCAACTGCGCATGTTTTACACTTACCTGCTAAATTATACTAAGAAATGCGCACAACGCAGGTCCACAGACAAATAATAGTCACTACAACCAGATTTGCTGCCATGTAAAAGGGATTAGGGGGAAGGGGGACATAGAGGTCCGTTCCTCTTTTGGGGGCCCCATGAAGTTGCTGTATTAAAGCTCCAAATTTCTTGGCCACATAATGAGCTTATGGATTTCTATGAAATCAGGTATCACTTCATTTTGGGGCACTGTGCTAGCAGGTCTACTGCCAGATATTGCACTACAAGTACACATAAAACAGGACAAAACCCAAAGCACAAAAAAAGACTAAAAATGTAACTGACGCCAATAGAGGATTTATGAACAAATACTTGTAAGCACAAATAATATGAAGGGCAAACTGTCATACCCTCGGCTGTCTGTATTGCACATACCGTGTAATTGGTTTGCATTTGTACAGAACCGCATCTGCTCTGCATGTGGCTAACAGTAGAATGTTACCTGCCTCTACTATGAGACGGACGCATAGTGCATCTTGATGATGCAAGAAATTAGAAGAGCATTGGACCAGATCTAGACTTAAGTAAGTAAGGGGAGAAGTGACGGTAGGTAGGAGCACTCCCCTTGGGTCTGGATCCAGTCCAATGGGATGTGGGTCCCCGGAAAGAACTGCCCTATTTCGATAGGGCCGTTTTCTCCCAGCCAGTTCAGTTCCCAGCCAGTTTCGGAGCACTGAACATGGTGCTCCGAAAGGTAAGGCTAAAAACTACCCCAACCCATCCCCTAATTCTAACCCTAACCCTCCCCTTCCTTTACCCTAACCCCCCTTCCTGCAGCCTGACCCTAACCCTCCCTCCCCTGCAGCTTGACCCTTAACCCTCTCTCCCCTGCAGCCTGACCCTAACCCTCCCTTCCCCGCATCCTGACCCTAACCCCGGAGAGATTACTCACCTTTCCCGTGGTCTGGGTCCTGCAGTAGCGGTGGTGGCGTTTCCAAAAAGGAATGGGTGAGTCTGATGATCGCCATTCTTACCCATTCAAAAAAAAATTCTAAAATGGAGGGGTATTCGAAATAGGGACATCCAAAAAGGAACTTTCGGTTGTCCCTATTTCGGAAATCCCTTATTCTATGCGGGGCTGCAACCGAGTCCAATGATGTTAAAGGTAAAATCCAATGGACTTTAACTTTAAGATCATTGCAGTTTAAAATTTGCTAAAACTGATTATAAGCTAATCATTTCTTTCTACACTCCTGGTTTGCAAGCAGTACTAGAAAAAATAAAAATAAAATCACTACACCAGTTTATACTATGATAGTGTTGGGAAATGATCTTCACAGTCTTTGGACCAAGCTGTGCTTCTGCGTGTTTTTCATACAGAAGCTTTGCAGAAAAGCGCCTGTTTCCGCATGTGCTCTGTGCTAGCGCAATAGCTATTTCCACAATATTTAAATTAAAAAGGAGGCTGCTTAGCCTGCATCCACAGGTATCAGAGTCCCTGTACATTCACCTAAACTTAACAACAGAACAGAGCAGGTGTAAGTGTAAAACATACTGCAATTTTATAGAAATGGCCACGTTTTAATTGTAAAATCATCCCTATACATGTATTTAAATTAGAAGCATTAAACTGAACCATCATTTATTTTACGATCGTGAAGCCTAATAAGATGTGGATTGCCGCTTATTTTAATCAGGCTTTATAACACACTTTCATTTTTTTTTTTAAGGGCTTTAATGTGATTATAAACTAAAAAAAAACCACAACAAAAAAGACACATTTGTAACATGCAAACTATTATAGGCTGCTGGGTGCTGCTCTGGACAGGACGCATGCAGTGAGGTCAATGGATTTGCACAGCCGCTGTTCAAGAACTCTGAATCAGGTCCTTTATGTGTAAGGCATCACAGGACTCCATAGTGACTGAGAGTCAGGGTACAAATATTGCATGAATGTGTGTGTAGTCACAGAAACATAGAAAGTGACGGCAGATAAGAGCCACATGGCCCATCCAGTCTGCCCAGTTTATTTAAAACTATACTGACCCTAGACTCTTTTTACCCTTAATTTAGTTTGAGATTTAGGATAACCTTATATCAAGCATGTTTAAACTGTTCTACTGTGTTAAGCTGGCCATACACTAGAGTGATTATCAGCCCAATAACCCAATTATCGGGTGATCAGGAAAATAATCGCTGTAGTTGATGCCCAGGGTCAATTTTTCTAACATCAAATAAATGCACCAGAAACGCTCTGGTGCGATTATTTGATCTTTCAACATGTTTAATTTAAATCGAGAGAAAGTTCCCGACATTTAAAGGGAGCCAATCAGCAAGCTGAATGGCTCCCTATTCTTCAAAGCTGCTGCTGTATATCTATGTACACAGCGCGGCTTCGGCTGATCCCTGTCTGTACTACTCCTTGCAATAACCGCTGCTGTATATCCATGTACTATGCTGCTCTGACAGCTTTAAAGTATACCTTCAAAGCTGTTAGAGCAGCATAGTACTAGCCCTGGCCCCCTCTTCTGCTAGGATTATTAGTCCCGCAAGAGGAGGTGTATGGTGCTGATAATGGGACATTTTCCTAGCGGGAAATCGTCCCATTTATCTGCCCACCTCCTGCTGGGATTGATAATTATCCAAGTGTATGCCCTGTTTGAGCATCAACCACCTCAGATGGGAGGCTATTCCACTTATCTATCACCCTTTCAGTGTAGTCATTTCAGCACTGAGGAGAGGATCCTTTCCACCACATACAAATTATGTCTGCATATGTAACAAGGAATAAAAACTCAGGAGGAAATTTTAATCGTACTTTTCAAAAAGAATAATAAAAAGTGAATTTCCCTTTTCTATTTAACGCATGGTTTAAAATAAGCAGCGGGCACAGAGGTATATGAGTTTCACAGTAGGAGTGACTTATATCCCTTGATCAGGAATAGTATAATATAGAACCGAAATGGCTGATTTTATCCACAGAAGTACAAAGCAATGAGGATGTTTTCACTATGATATACATACGCAATATACACTATTATATTACTATGACTGTACTGATATAGATCATCTTAAGCATCAAGGAACTGATATATAAGGTGAAAATAAACATTCAGCAAGGATGACACATGATTGCTGGTAGCACATGTAGGGGTGGAGGGAGATTCAAAGGCAAGAGTCATCCAGGAAGGGAGATTTCAGCTGTGATAAGACAGTGATGATAAATGGTATATGACAGTGTTTGCTCTGTGCGTGATTGTATGGAGAGATATATACTGCAAAGATGTCAGAAAATTTCACAGAAAATACACAGTTAATGGGGAATTTTTAGAAATGCCAAAAATAATTTGAATAGATGTTTTATACTAATAGCGTGGTTGAATTAGAGTTGGAAAAAATTAGCAAGTCGGCAACTTGCAAAACCGTGTTACACTGCAAAGGAAGCAGATAAAATTATGCAAAAAGAATAAAATGAGAGGCTGCTCAGCTCTGTGGTGTCCATTCACTAATAATATCGCGGAAAGCGCTATTTCAGACATAAGGGCCAGATTAACAATGGGGATAATGGAACTACAGACACAGGCTTCCATATGAAAATAGGCCCCAATACGCTGCAGATCTCCAGGCCTCAGTGCAAATGGACTGACCATATTATATAGTGTGGGCCCTTCATTTAATGATCATTTTCAGCCCCAGGCCCTCATGGCCTTCAATCCAGCCATGAACGTCCCCCACATTCCCTAATACTTACCCCTCTGGCAGGTCAGGCAGGTGATGGTATACGGCACTTTCACCGGATTCGCTTGGTTTCTCTCGGAGATAAAGTTCCGCAGTGGCTGTCTTTTGCCACTTACAAAATTTCAAGTCCCAAAGCACTGTGTCTTAACTTCAGAGAGATAGAGGCACATAGCGCCGGGCAGGCGAGATTACTTTTTTTTTCAAAATGTTAAAAATTCCAGAATGTAGATTTTCATTTTTAAAACGTAATCGTGAATGGTGCGGCTGAAATTAATCTTTCGACTGCAACATTCTCGTAAATCGGACTTACATAACTGCAACTGTATCCCTGGACCTGGGAATTTGTGGTATCAATGTTTCCGTAAAATAAATCATCCAATTAAAAAATGCATAAGTGAAAATCATTTACACAGTATCAATAAAATAAAAGAAGTGAGATGTCACAAATGACACTGCTTCTATAAGCATCTGTTCTGGGCTGTTGCAGAAGGTCTCATGCTATGCAGATACAAATGAATCTCACAGAGTATCAGTAAAATATTCAGATCAGTACATAACACAAAGATCTGACACAATGATCACTGTAAATCTTTGCCACTATTACTGCCATGCATGCTGTGTGCTGCAAGCAGAGAATACCGCTGGAGAATAATATTAAGCTCTAATGACCAGATGTCCTATTAATCAAAATATATGGCTATGTGAAATGATACTGCAAGAATAGTTTATATGAATACAGATTCGGTGCAGCTCTTCAGGGAGGAAATTATAGTGATCAGACCTTTTCAATGAGACATGTCACACGTAGTTATAGCAAAAGAGACCCATTCATGATTTGACTGCATACAGCAAAAAAACTATCAAAACTCCCACATAGGAGGCCAATTTCCTACATCATAATCCCATCTCAGAGAAGCAGGGCAAGAAGCCCCATGAGAGTAAAGCTAGAATCATTTAAGGATTGCATTGTATATATTATATTAAAATTATATTATGTTATATTATATATATATATGTTACCGTGAAAGACCGAAATTGGAGAATGTCGACTTTCACCGGTGAATGTCAACAAACACCAAATACGTCGGTGAAAGATGGAATATTTCATGACATTCTTGTACATTCGGACCCTCACTGGTGTATGTCGACAATCACAGACATGCTCCGGTGAAGGACCGAAAGGGAGGAGCCGACATATAGGCGACAGGCTGTTTCTAGGCGACAGGCTGTTTCCTGTCAAATCCCGTGTTGTGGTGGAATGAGTGAGCTTCGTCAGTCAGTCTTATTCAAGGTTTATTGGTGAGAGCATCGTTTTCTTCATTTTTCCCGATACCCTAATTTATACAGAATGGATACTGGAGTGGATTGTGCTCTTTTTCTTGAAAAGTTAAATGCATTAATTGCGAGTAAACGAGAAGACAATTGTTTTTATTTTTCTCAAGAAAAGTACTCGAAAATACTTTCTGAAGTGGTTTCTGAAATATGAATCTCGAACATGTTCAACATTCACCATTAGTGCATGGTGAATGTCGACATTCACCGGTGTAAGTCAGAAATAAGGATATTTAACAAATATTTCGGACATACACCAAGCGACTATGTGAATGTTGACATTCACCGGTGAAAGTCGACATTCTCCAATTTCGGTCTTTCACGGTAACATATATATACACACACATACACACAACTGCGGGGAAGGGAGACTTAGGGTTGGGCTGCAGGGAAGGGAGGGTTAGAGTAATAGAAAGGGTGGGTTAGGGTAAGGGTTGGGGATACTTACTATTCGGAGCCCCGTATTCGGAGCTCCAGGGATCGACTGCTATACCTCTTCAAGGCTGAAGCAATTGTTATTGAAATAGGGCCATCTGCACTTATTTGTGTGTACCTCTTAAACTGTAACTGTCACTCTGTGAGCTGAATCTATTTTCTAGGAAATTGTGACATCAGTGAGGAATGTCTAAGTGATATCCCCTTTTGCCTGGTTACTAGATAGGCTACAATTTTGTTAAATAAGTCTAAATGGAATAAATGTCTCCCCTGGGGCTCATTTATAATGTTTAGTAGCTGAGGTACAGCACCAAATGCTCTTCAGTGATGTCACGGTTTTTAATTTGCGCTGGTGAGGTTGACCAGAGTTCAAGGATTTGGGGAAGATTGGGGTCATTTGTAAAAGAGCAGAATTTTACACTGCAAACAGGGTGTTCATTGTTAATTACAAGCAATAGTTGTCTGCATTAATGCAATTTTAATTTGTGAAAAAAACCGTCCGTGTTGCCTATCCGTACGTGTGCGGACGATAGCGGTTACGCGGCCAAAAGTTAAGGTAGGGTTTGAAAAGCGGAAATCGGTCAACGTACGTACATTCAAGGGGTGTGTCTAGGGCTTAGAAGGTATGCACGCGTAAATACGCTACGCCAGTAAACGGATTGCAAGCGGAGTTCTGGATCTACCCCTATGTCCCAATACTCATTCAGTTGTATTTTTTTTTAAATAAGAAAGTTTAATTTATTAAATGATGGAGGGAACCAAAATAGTCAGAAATTGATCATAACACATTAGCTAGACAAGGATCATCTCTTGGGCCATAGCTCTTTTTTTTAATATCAATACATTAAGACACAGAGCTACCTGTATGAACCATACCAGCAGACAACAAGTGTTACAAGTTATAACAACCAGATCAGAGGTTCATTGGTGACGGCTATGATATGTGGCGTGCATCTAACGCACGCATCAAAGGAGGCTCAGTTAACATGAAGAAACCCAACAATCTTTATTTGAGAAAGTAATGTAGGCCCGGATTCACACCGTATTGCTCATATGTCCGTATTTTACCGATATTCGCTACTGCGCATACGTAGTAAATATTTTATGTAATCTACATCTCGTTTCGTTATGTAGATTGCGTATATGCAGTCTTTAAGACCACATATACGCAATCTATGTAACGAAACTATACGTAGATTACGTAAAATTTTTACTACGCATGCTCAGTAGCAAATATCGGTAAATTACGGATGTATGAGCAATACGTCTGGTGGTGTGAAGCCGGGCCGTAGTTTAGGCCAGATCCTCTATTAACCCAAAAATTCCTAATCTGGAACTAAGTATGCTATGTCTCTGTCTTTGGCAGCTATGAGCAGTATATTGAGCAATGAACATGATTTAGTCCACACACAATGCTATCCAGAGAAAAACACTTAAATTGAAGCAATTACGCTTGTCCCGGGATACTCCCATCTCTCCTGCATATTAGACAGAAAAACCTGACAATCATCTAAGTGAGCATTTCATGTGGAAAATATGTGTCTCCGCATGGTAACTGAGGGTAACTGTAACTTATGCTTTTATTTCACAAGAATTGATTTCAATATCTCGCAAAGAAAACACAGCATTGCCCGTCGTACCGCAGAACCGCACTCGGTCAGGATTAATCCAAGAAAAAGATATATATTTTTTATTTTTAGCATGTGTATATATATATATATATATATATATATATATATATATATATATATATATATATATATACTATTATATTATATCAGGGTTGTCTACTTTCTAGGAGATTTTGGAGGGAAACGATAGATGCCGGTATGGGGGCGGGACTTAATGACAGGATTTATGCAAATACCTGAAGCCCTACTCCCTGTCAATCAGTGGCACTTTTCATTGTGTTACTGGGATGGGGGTGTCTGATTACCCATATTACATAATCATTTCCTGCCTAACCCCAATAACAATAGTATTTATAGTATAGATAGGCAGGGACAGGGCTTGAGGCCATGATTTGCATAATCACACTTGACCTATAGCCCATTGTGGGAGATATGATATCGGGAGAAATGTCCTTATTTTGGGAGTCTCCCGGAAATTCCAGGAGAGTCGGCAACTCTGTATTATATTATTTATATTATATTCACATACACATGTTGCTTTTGCCAGCCAATCAGATTCTAGCTATTATTTTCTGGAATGCACTGGGTAAACGATAGCTTATGTCTGCGTAGAGAGAGAGAGAGAGAGAGAGAGAGAGAGAGAGAGACCCCAGCACTCTTGCAATTAATCAGTAACTTGTTACATACATTTGCAAATATATGATAAGCTACCAGCCACATTAATTCTCCAACATGAACCATTCCAACTGTCACTTATCTGGTTTAAATGAACTAACTAATATTTAAAAACCTATTTTCCTCTAAAACAAAGGTGGTTACCATAGTAACTGACACTTAGAAACTGAGTAGCAGAGTATTTTGTACCTAATGGAATGGGTCACGTTGGAGGGTATGGGGTCATATATAATGTATTTTTAAACTGAGAGCTCACTCACCGCAGAGGTCCCCAAGTCTCCAAAATAACTACTCTGAAACAGCACATATGTATATCCTACTATAACCTAATATTATGAACTATATGTAGTAAAACAGTGCCCCCAGATCCCAGACATGTCCCCAGTTCATGCAAATCAAAACCTCAAGTCCCGTCCCCCCTGCCTAGCAACACGGGAATGGAAAGTCGTCAATCCTCATCTATCTATTTATCTCTCCATTTGTCTGTCTGTGTATATTAGGTAAAAAAAATAATCTTTAAATTCAAAAACTGGTCAAGTATGAGTACAAGTAAAAATGTGACACTGTAAAGTGGTAAATAATACCTTAGCACTCCCGGCCAGTATTTCTAGGGCACCTGGATAATCCTCAGTTATCTCAGAATGATGTGTTTTGAGGAAGGAAGCCGATGACATTTTTATCTCTGTCATGGAGAAATTAATTATAAATTGGCCTAGAACTTCTGAAAGACATATTTTGTCATTGCCGCTATTCAAGAGAAGATAAGGAACTATGTGTCCTCTGTCTTCTCGTAAATGCCAGTTACAGTTAATCAGGAAATCATTCAAAAGTGACATAATCCAATAAATCGCCCACCCCATTAAATTAAATATGTCTATCTTATTACCAAAACACATGTGAATCACTAATAAATCCTTATTTATAACTTTCACATGTACACAGCTCCAAAGACATAGCTAGCATTAAGGGCAAAGATGGCACACCCATCCTTGAGATAGTAACTAGTTTAACCTTTAAATTTGTGCCCTGGGTAATCACCCCTATCGCATACCCCTAGTTATGGACCTGCATACCTCTCAACTGTACCTTTTTATAGACTTGTGGGCTGCAAAATGGGTGGAGATTATGGGAAAAATGGGTGGAGTTTTGACCAAATATGGTCATTTGTGGGTGGAACAGGGTGGGGAAACTTGGTCATATAGCCTGCAAAGAGTTGCATGTACACACTGTGCAAACCTAGGTCCCCATTGTGTCATCCTTATAGGGTCGGCTTCGTCACTGCAAACCCACAACACTATTATGTGTCAGCAGTTTCTGGACTGTTTTCATGGCGACAAATCATTCCAGCATGCACACCAAACAATTACCTACAGTGGATCGTTAGTCTGGAACAATACATAGTATGACAACATAAATATATTGTAAATTGTAATGCTTAGTCTAGTTCACTTGTGAGCAAAACCCGGCACCCCCTGTAGGAAGCTGTAGGAAGTGGCAAATGACAGAAGTCAGGATCAAGCGCATGGCCTTCTGATCATTTCACACGGATGTGTATACATTTGCAGATCACAAACTGGAAGAATAAATGAGCTGTACACTCGGAAATGAGTGGATTGGCAGAAGTCTAGATCCAGCCCATTATAACTATGATTATTATCATGACTATTAATAATGATGAAAGTAATGATAACATTAATATATTCTAAGGGCTGGGTATAGACCAGTATGGTCAATCCTAATCAGGTCTCATAGCACTATATATGGGTCCCCTTGAAGCTAATTATATTATGCTGTGAGTATGCTTCTCACAAGCATAAATTACAACTAAATATTGCATAATAAAGACATACAGCAGTGCTTTGTGTAACCAGGAATGCGGATACCCATTGATTGCATGTTCAAACTGTTATTGTGAAAGTGGGAAATCAGCCTGAGTAAAATATCACAGACACAAAACAAAATGGCTTACATCATATTGCAGCACTGTTGACTTTAATCCTATATAGCGGCCTTGAATGCAGTTTAACTGCTAGGCTCCTGCAACTGCTCTGTCAGGGCTGAAGGGCTCATCTGTCCATATCACACTGATTGAGAACCAAGATGTGTTCCCGAATGAATATTGCAGAAGATAACAGAGGCGAGTCCTGGGAATACCCCACAAAATCATGGCACTTTCCACCCTCCCACTTCTTCCTTCTATCTCCCTCTCATAGAGACGTTCCTCCCCCCTTTCTCTGCAGCTTAGCAGTTACAGATCTTGTAAAGGCTTGTGGAGGGGGGAGAGATAAAAAATTGTTCTTCTCACAGATTGTGAACATTTTCGTGGAATAGAAGCCTGGAATAGTGAGAAAACGTAGAGCAGCCGCAGTCCCGGCTTGCACACTTTCCATAAAAAACTCCATTATGAATTCTGACAGCATTATAGATATAAATGTATATTTATATAAAGCACTCTGCATGGCATAGCAGAATGAACGGGTATTAAAAATGCAGCCACCATAGAGCAGTCAATCCTTTTGTTACTGTGTGACTGTATAATGACCTTGTGCAAGGTTATTGGATTATTGTATTTTTCCCAAATAAATAGAGTGAGTGCAGCATAAGCACAAATAACTAAGCAATGCAATCATGTGTTACACAGCATGACATGCAAATAGATCTTTATAGCATGGTAGTGTTCTGGTTAGCATTGTAGCATTGTTTCTGTACAGTGTTGTGTAATAGTGTATGTTGCAGCTTTCTTTAAAAACACACACACACATATATATATATATATATATATATATATATATACACACACATACAAACACACACACACACACACACACACACACATAT
>WWET01000441.1:49785-66095 GCA_011038615.1 Limnodynastes dumerilii | reverse complement strand
ATCAGATCAGATTGTGCGCCAAGTGGATAGAAACAGATAGTCCTTAATCCAATTTACTTAAGGAGAAGATGTCATCTTTAGCTTGATTTTTTTTATATACTTGGGGCTCAGAGAGTAGATAAATAAATAAAACAATAAAGGAAAAAACAGAATATATCTGAGTGTAGTATTTCTAGGGTTACTTTCAACAAAACACCCTTACTTGTGAGCACACAGACCTTATAGCTTATAGTGAGCCCAACACCACTTATTTGCTTTTAAGTTGATTCAGAAGATATCAGATAAATAAATAGACAATATGTTCCCTACAAGATAAACCACTTGTCCCAAGGTTATATCTCAAGATGTTCTTAGTATGCTTGTAAGTTAAAAGAGATAAAACACACACAGACCATAGCGGATTATCTTAGGTAAACTTTACTATTGCACAAGGTTTAAAAATGGCATGCGTACCAAAAATCACATTAAAATCATCAATAGCTTATCTGCAGTCCTCAATGCTTCCCTGAGCCAGGAGTGGCTCCCTCTGTACCAACAGCCGATCCACTCAAGATAAAGATTACATCTTGGGGTAGATCCAGACCTACGCGCCTGACACGTTACATAGCGTAGCGTATTTACACGAGCGTACCTTCTAAGCACTCCCCTAGGCACTCCTCTCGCATGTACGTACTTTGGCCATTTTACGCTTACCAAACCCTACTTTAACTTTACACAGTGTAAGTCACCCCGCCTCCGAAACATAATTACGGGTATCGTATGGCTGGCACGCCCCTTCGTTCGTAGTTACGCTGCTGATAAGTGACTGAAGAAAAGAAAATCAGCGCTAATAAGAATATAGACTCAGACACATTCAAGACAGGCTCCAGTTGCTACTTAGAGGGGACCAACCCTCCTTCAAAACAGAGAAAAGGGAAAAAAGAGCGATTGGAGATTGTATTAAAATATAACTGTATTTATTTTAACAGACAATATAAAACCACCCTCAAAAGGCAATAATAAAAAAATGCAACAAATGTTGCAAACATACACAATAAAAATACAATGTATAAATTCAGGTCCGTTCCCAGTAGTTGAACTCTGCACGTGTAGCAAATGTCCAAGGACAAAGATATTTGTATCCAGAAAGACAGCAGAAGATAATAATGATTTAAATGGGTTAGAGAGTTCCCTGGAACTCTGAAACTAACAGATTGCTGATAACTATAAAAGTTATTATAGAGGTTTCTTGTTATAAGATCCTTAGGTGGTGCACGTATTAAATCAATTCATATATATATGAAAAGCTGATATAAAACCCGTAGGAAACAATGAAAATCGGCTTAGTGCGGTATATTTACCCACTTATGACATTGGTGACCATGCACTGGATGTAGGTTAGGTGGCTCCGTCGGAAATTTAAGCCGGCTTGTAAGTTGCCACTGAATGCGGTCCGGAGTTGCTAGTAGTTAAACTTGGCAATTTAGGCTAGTGGCAACTTTGTGTCTCTTGCCTCAGTGATGTCAGCGCCTTGTATATCGATGCTGAATATTGGTTAATCCCCTAAAATGGCTGCCTCTATGGTGTCAAGTGATAAGTGTGCTCTAAAATAACATACATTTAAAATGTTAATTATTGTAATTGTACATTTATAAAAGCATGTATGGCAATACACGAAAAAAGTAAACTACAACAAAGAATACATACTTTTGCTCCAAAGAAATGTGTACAATAAATAAAATATTTTCCTTTGAAAATCCCTGCTGTAAAATTGCTGTATTTACTTGAAGTCTCCTGGAGACAGGAAGCATTAAAACCTCCTGAGCGATATTTTTTGGGCAATTAGGCGCACAGGTTCTACAGAAAACTCAATTATCTAGCATTCTCTTTAAACACCCTCTGACAAAGCTGTTTTTCCTCCAAGGTATAGAGTGGAGAAATGCTCCTAAAATGTTATTTGGTTGCAGATTTTTTTGGTCTCTGTGATCTAGCGGATTATCTGTGTCACTTAAGAGCTTAATTGGAGATGGCTAGATGTTCAGTACTTTAAGACATTAATCAATCCTTCCTAGGTGCAAGGACACAGAAACATTGGAGACATACTAAGCAATGGATGCAAAGAAATTCTACACTTTGTTGCCTGTTCATCTAACGCAGGCCTGGCCAACTTGTGACTCTCCAGATGTTATAAAACTACGAATCCCAGTATGCTGTAAGGGCATATGCATAGCTGATACCTGACAAAGCATGATGGGAGTTGTAGTTTCAGAACAACTGTAAAGCCATCCGTTGGCCAGGCCTGACCAGATGGAATGTGAGCATAACATATATGGATGACATCTGGCAGATAAACATTAGCAAATGTGCTCAACTACAAAGGGGAAAAGTGATAATACTCCATATATCAGGTGGTTGCTTATGGTGTAGATATGGAAATCATCATAAACTTCAGGTATACTAAGTGAGGATTTAACGTAGGGTCATAACTAGAGGTGTGCGACAGGGGTGGCTGCACAGGCCGCAAAACCTAAGGGGGGAACCAGTAAGTTAATATTTAAAGTTCAATTGCTTTGGGATACAAGGTCAGGGGGCACCAATTTTCCTTTTTACCTCTGGTACTAAAACGTCTGGGGACCGGATCCAGACTCCCACATGCTTTTCGTGCGTTCGGGAGTCTGTCTGTCTGAACCAGAGAAGGGAGTGAAATCCCCCTGTTATTCCCCTCTCTCGTTTACAACATGGGAGGGAGTGTCACACATGCGGATCAGTGGTCTGTTCGATCGCTGATCCGCTCGCAAGTGGGGGAAACCTCCCCCACTGTACAATTTACATGCTTCCCCCTACCTTGGCGGGCAGAGGGGAAGCACAGCCCCTTCCCGCGTAATTACCTTCATGGAACTAAGTTCCATAGGATGGTAGTAAGGTTAGTGTTATATTTGTTACTAACATAACATCTGGAGGGCGCATGCGTGCGTAAGTGGGCTATCTTACGACAATAGGTGCCAAAACCCTATTGCATTTCACACCAGCTATCATTGCTTGTTATTGCTTGTGATTACATCTTTTACAGTCACATTGCACTACATATACTGTAAATTGGAGAATGATGCCTATTCTTTATCAACATGTTCTTTTCCTTTTTCTATGCTCTCTTATATTCCACTATCTAATTTATCATGTAGGACCAGATCTACACCCCAGCACGTTCTCTGTATGTGCAGGGTGTTTAATTCCACATCTTCCATCTCTTGTGCGTAAAATGTGTGACTTACGCTGCCGCTAGTAAGTGGGTAATCACACTCACACTGTAAAATTATAATGCTTCCCCCACCCCCTTTGGCGAGCGGAGGGGAAGCACAGCCCATTTCTTCGTATAGCAACATATGGAACTTACGTTAGTAAAACTAACGAAACATCAGGAGGGCGCTTTGCGTTAGAGGTGGATTGTGCAGGCAAAAGGTGTGCAGGCAAAAACAATTAAAAACTGTGAATCATTTTCTTTTTCCAATAGTCACAAACTTATCTGCTGATCTGTGCTTAAAAGGTCAGATACTCCCACACAACTATAAAAATCAGTAAGATGGATATCTTCCCTCAACATATCGCTTGTGAATGTTTATACTTTTTATAAACATGGTTACATATCATGAAATATTATGTTCTTGAATGTACAGTAATTTACCTGCTGGTATAATATACACTGCTCAAAAAAATAAAGGGAACACTTAAAGAACACAATGTAACTACAAGTCAATCACACTTCTGTGTAATCAAAGTGTCCACTTAGGAAGCAACACTGATTGACAATCAATTTCACATGCTGTTGTGCAAATGGAATAGACAACAGTTGGAAATTATAGGCAATTAGCAAGACACCCCCAATAAAGTAGTGGTTCTGCAGGTGTTGACCACAGACCACTTCTCAGTTCCTATGCTTTCTGGCTGATGTTTTGGTCACTTTTGAATGCTGGCAGTGCTTTCACTCTAGTGGTAGCATGAGACGGAGTCTACAACCCACACAAGTGGCTCAGGTAGTGCAGCTCATCCAGCATGGCACATCAATGCGAGCTGTGGCAAGAAGGTTTGCTGTGTCTGTCAGCGTAGTGTCCATTGCATGGAGGCGCTACCAGGAGACAGGCCAGTACATCAGGAGACGTGGAGGAGGCAGTAGGAGGGCAACAACCCAGCAGCAGGACCGCTACCTCCGCATTTGTGCAAGGAGGAACAGGAGGAGCACTGCCAGAGCCCTGCAAAATGACCTCCAGCAGGCCACAAATGTGCATGTGTCTGCTCAAACGGTCAGAAACAGACTCCATGAGGGACAGTTTGATTACACAGAAGTGTGATTGACTTGTAGCTACATTGTGCTGTTTAAGTGTTCCCTTTATTTTTTTCAGCAGTGTATATTTGGTAGATTCTACACTTTTCCGCAGTATGATGTTTAATAAAATCATTAGGCCGGATTAACAGATACGATTTTCCTTGCATATTTTTAGGATCAGATTAACTGTGCATGCGTAGTAACAATTTTTACGCAAGTTGCATAGGATTTAGGCACGGAAGCCCATACGTGCAGGGGGAAGTACACACCCCCTGCACGTATGGGTCTTTTCACATTCAAAACCCTACCAGAATTGTCAGTATGGGGAAGACCCACATTTGGGGGTATATTTACAAAGGTCAATTTTGCTAAACTCCCGGGACTTTGCAGGCGATTATAAAATCGCCGTATTCACTAAAGGCAAAGTCCCGAGACTTTAGCTTTTAGCAAAATCGACCCGGCAAACATCGCTGGACAGAAATCGTCCAGATGTTTGCCATTAAAAAAATACAAATCGCGTATTCACTAAAGGAGATTTGTCTAAATCGCCTTTAGATTGTCGGCAAATCATAGAAAAATAAATCTCCTTGTGTGTGGGGTGCCCAACACCGTACTTGAAAAACACATGTCAATATATTTGACAGGTGTTTTTCTCTTTACAAAATGCAAGCGCAGCATGTCTGGAATGCTTAGCATGGCTGCGCTGATAGAACTAGTAATCAGTAATATCAGTGTCAGCATGTTAAGCCTTCTAAGCATGCTGGGCCTGATTCAGAGACTGAAAATAAGAACTTAAAGTTACACCTGGGCAAAACCATGTAGATTTCAGGGGGAGTCAAGTTAATTTTATTCTATGCATGCAGGGAGAATGCTTTGCTTTTACTTATTGCACACAGATACCTGATCAGCTTCACTTTTAAACTGCTAATTAGACTTGAGCTGGGAAACATCACCTTTTAACTATAATACTGTTGCAACAAATGAAATTTGACTCCCCTGAAATCAACATGGTTTAGCCCAGGTGTAACTTTAAGTTCTTATTTTCAGCCTCTGAATCAGGGCCGCTGCGCTGTCTCTGGCGCCGAAAAAAAAATACAGTGTGAAAAAAAATACCCAAATACATCAACATACATGTGTGAGTAAAATAAACATTTAAAATGGATTATATTGCCCCCTACTCTGTAAAATTATCTCCGGTGGCCACCCTGTGTTGTACTAAATGTCTTGTAATGTACTGTGTGTTGCATAAGTGAAATAAAAATTTCAGACTCACCGTTTAGCTGTCATCATTCTTGGGACGAGTTGCTTGTAGTTTCTTCTTTCTTTGCAGGTAATCTTCTCCAGTTGCTTGAAGAATCTTGTCCGCTTGCTTGAAGATGCTGATCCGGTCCTTTCATCTGTTCTTCGGCCTCTTCTGGCACTTTCCCCTGCGACAGGCTCCTTCCTCTTCATGGCCACGGCTACTAATGACCATTCGGACACTAGAGGGCAGCCTTTTATAGAAAATATGATGTCATTTACATAAGGGGGCTCTAGTGAGCGCTCTAGTGTTTATGACGTCATAATTACTATAAAAGGCTTTCCTCTAGTGTCCGAATGGTCATCAGTAGCTGTGGCCATGAAGAGGAAGGAGCCTGTCGCCGGGGCAAGTCCCAAAAGAGGCCGAAGAACAGATTACCTGCAAAGAAAGAAGAAACTACAAGCAACTCGTCCCAAGAATGATGACAGCTAAACAGTGAGTCTGAAATTTTTATTTCACTTATGCAACACACAGTACATTTACAACACATTTAGTACAAAACAGGGTGGCCACCGGGGGTAATTTTACAGAGTAGGGGGCAATATAATCCATTTTACATTTTTATTTTAGGCACACATGTATGTTAATGTATTGGGGTATGTTTTTTCACACTGTATTTTTTTTTTTCGGCATCGGAGACAGCGCAGCATGCTTAGAAGGCTTAACATGTTGACACTGATATTACTACAAGAGCCTTGTAGTTCTATCAGCGCAGCCATGCTAAACATTCCAGACATGCTGCGCTTCTGTTTTTTTTTTTTTTTAAACAAAGCCACGGCGATTTTTCAAGGGAAAATCGCTGTGCTTTTCTATAGAAAAGCACAGCGATTTAGCCCTTGAAAAATCGATGCATCTCGACAGGGAATTAAAATCGTGGCCAAAAAATCGACGGTTAGTAAATACCACGATTTTTGACAAAAAATAGCGGAAAAATCGCGGCGAGATCGGTCGATTTCAAATCGCTTTCAAAAATCAACCATTGTAAATATACCCCTTGGAATACGATCTGCATTCTGGATTCCAAGCACCATGCGTTTCAAGTATGCATGGTGAGCGGGCTCCCTCCCCCATGTCAGAGAGTGAATTCCATATTGTTCGGCTGTGCTCCAATCTGAAGTTTATGTAGGGTGCAAAAGTCGGCTGTCTTTATTAATTCTGGACACGGGCCCTCTGTTATTATGTTGATAAGCAGTAGACAAAGGGCTTGATCCAGACTTAAGTGTACCTAAGTTACGCACTACTAAGTATAATGCACTCCCCCTGACACTCCCCTCGCACGTATATTACTTAGCTGACTTACGTGTTGAGAACCCTACCTTCACTTTTCCTTGTGTATCTCTGATCGTACGTAAGTGCCTATCACAGCCCATACTATACACTTGCCTCCCTCTACCCACAATGCATATAATCGGCTTGTGCAGGGATGTCACACCTTATTGTACAGAGTTACGTACAAGTTATGTACGATCAGAGTTATGATGCATAACATCAGCCATGCACATGTGCAGTGTGTTCCTACAGCCAGATTATGCATGCCACATGTGTAAATTGTCTGTCGTTATTAAGTCCGGATCAGGCCCAATATATTTTATTTGTAAGTAAGATTCATGCTACTTGTCCTTGAGAATAACAAAGGACTTACTTTATGCAGGGAAAATACTTTGCTTTTACTTATTGCACACAGTTACTTGTCCAGATTTAGTTTGAAACTGTTATTTATTTAGACTTGGGCTAGGAGAAAACCTTAATACTGTTTCCAATCTCTGGATCCAGTCAGACTTGAACTATGCCCAGTGTCTTTGTGGAAAATCAGAGCACATGGTCCATTTTCCACTGCATTGTCTAGCTATAAACTAACTAGAAACGTAGTATTATTATATACATGAAAGAAATTCTCTATGTTGGTAAAACATTTTATGCAGTAGCTATTGACCCATGTGTTGTAACCCAACCAGAAGTAAGTGAATGGCTGGTACATTGTTGGGGTTCTACATTTTCTTCTCCATTCTCTACAGACTCAGCATATTCTGAATTTATTCAAGAGCCCAGTAATGGCCTAAAATGTGCACTTTTGAAGTAGGTTATACTTGTTTATAAGATTGAAATGGAAATGATATGTAAAGCGTCTTCAAGCCTTGACAAGATAGTTTCCCAACATGGTAAGTAGTAGCTTAGTCAAGTGTTGTAAATTTGCATGATTGTCAGACATTTTTCCTTGATAATCTCTGAATATTGTAACACAGCATTTGCAAAGTCTTTTCAGCAGAGTTCCTTTACTGAGACATCTGTAAATATAAATATGAATTCATGTGACCAATTCAAATTAGAACTCTCTTAATAGTCTAATGCAGAGATGATCAGCTACACCAAAACAATGCGAGACCATTATAAGAGTTATCTCAAAGGTCACAACCTACCAGTAGATTAGGAATACTGTGCATGATAGGTTCATAATCTAAGCACAGAGGCAAAATTAGGACAGTCAGTAGATAGGGATAATCAGGGTTGTGGTCGCCACTTAGATGTTCATAAAATGAGTTGACACCATAAGATTGACTGCCAACAGGATAACTTTCGACCATATAACACGGGCATTCCAAGCCACACCCTCGGGAACAGATAGAAAGTTTGCACCGGACTGGATCCAGACTTATAGAAAAGGGGCGTTTTCTCATTGCTAGGATTGGAAAACGCCTGCATTTTGCATGCACCACATTACCAGTTTGGATCAAGATCCAGAATTTCGTACTGGGAGTGTTTCCAACGGAACAGGGCGTTATGCAGAGATCATTTTCACTACATGGGAGGGAGGAAGTATTTAAATTGTACGGTGAGGACGTGCTATGTGCCTCTGCTGCATCCAGACTTCTGAGTTGTGCCCATTTTATGTTAGGACAGGGCAGAAGTCTTAAAGTAGGGGTCAGGGATTAAAATCCATGCAAGCGAGGGCAGTGAACTCCCCTCATCCATATAGATGGCTGGCAGTAGGGAGCTGGCATTGAAATTCCTGCTACTCCAAGCGCAGTGGGATGGGTAATCCTGGATCTAGTCTTCTAATACAAACAGTATAACCAATAGCTGCATACTATAATCAGATAAATTCCCCACAAAAATGGCTTATATATGTAGATAGAAATTCAAGATGTCCACTGTCATTAAGTTGCCACAAATCTCACAATGACTATAGGCACAGATTGAAAGCAGTTAAATAACAGTCAAAAAGTGCTTTTTTAGGAAATAGTTTGCATACACATAGAGAGACCAGAGTGGCAGATGGAGGAGTTTTTATTCCCTGCCAATTATGCAATATGGAAATAAAATAAAACCATATACTATATGTCACAGCTGAATCACTGTAAAAGTTCAGTTGTTATACCTCATTAAGCGATAGGGCATTTTAGAATGGCCGCCTTAACTGTGTGTTTCATAGTGCGTGCTAACCATACAATGTCTTACTTTCTTAATAAGGTAATACTTTAGACTTACAAGACAAAATTTACAGTACAAGTGAACTTTTTAAATAACTTTTCTAAATTATAACTCCGTTGCTTACATCCCTCTGAATTCCCATGGTTGACATAATTCGCCAATGAGGTATTAGGTTACTAAGTCCACAATCAGAAGACCATTACTGTATTTTAGAATGGTGTATTTATAAAGGGTTATCTTGAAGTTAATGATCTGAACATTCACATTTGTTAGACACTGTAAAAATTTGTGTCTGGGCTTTGAGTTCAGAATTCATCCTTGAACTCTCACTTAGTCGCACCGTTTTGCAGATAGACTGAGTTTTTATTTGCTGGAAAACAAGCATTTAAAGAAGGAGTCTTGCAATCCACATAAATAACATTTCCTATCCCAATATGTTTGGCTTTCTTTAATAATACAAATATACAAAAACTTCATAACAAACGTGCAAAGGCAGACTACTCGAACGTGGTGCACACCAAACTTAACTCAATTACATAGACCAACTCCATTAAATTCCATAAAATTGAAAGCGTTAATCAACAAAAAATATAAAAACTACCACCAAGATAAACATTAATCACACTATGGATATAGCAAGATAACATGAAATGCATCTTAGGCGAAATATCCAACAACAAGATACCAATATACTTCTCTTCCACTTCTCTTCCTATATTAGTAGCAATACAGGTGCTTTCCCTAGCCAGATTAGACTAGTAGCCTCATAGCTACGCTTCACCCTGACGGGCTCGTAACTTACCCTTCCTAAGCTTCTATCAGCTGCAAGAGAAGACCAGTCATCATAATTTAAAATTTCACGTAGAGATCTCCGATATATAAAAAAGGAAGGTTACTCTTGTCACATCTGATGCGCGTTTCGCTGTGGAGTCAGCATTTTGAAAATTAAATGCACCCACTAACGCTCATACCCACCCTTCCCTTCCTGTTTTTAGAAATGATATGGAAAAAGAAACAGTACAGAAGCCTGGATCCGGTTCTATAGATTTGGGCTGAAAATGGTAGCCATGGCAGCAAATGAAGGTTAGAGGTAACTTATGTAACTATGCCTAGCTAACATCAAAGTATGTACTTCCCAACAATCCATAGGGAAACCAGATGCACCCTCTTTGCAAATACAATGAGCAATATGGGTACCATACCGGGACCCAACCACAAGGTATGATGTCCAATTTTGTCTTGCAACAACCTGTGGTTCGTGTCCTGTGGTTGTGCCGATAGGCAACTCACAATCCTATCAAAGAAGCCCCATGCCGGGCTTCCCAGAGCTCTAACATCTTTCTATAATTTAACCCCACCCATCCTCCCCAACTTTAGTCCTATCTTATTGGCTACTTTAAGCTCTGCCCTGCTGATCGATACCGTCCTCTGCCGCTCTTGTTTGTCTCAAGCTCCCTTCACGGCTATTGTTTCCTATGCTTCCAAACCGCCTCTTCTAAATGTCCATACTACCACTTCTAAACTTCCCCTTCAACCATTGGTCTATACTGTTGTTATTTTCCCTTTTTCCCACTTCTGATTGTGCTAGTATTTCTGTTAAATGTTTGCTTTGGGTGCGCTATATCTGTTCATCTTAATAACATAGCATTGAGCTATGAAGTCACAACGATCAAGTCAAACAACCACTTATTTGACTTTAATATTATCTATAGGAAAGAACTAAACAAAAGACACAACTACACAATAAAATAAAATAAAAAGTCAAGGCTTACAAAATGACACTCCACAAGCATGACAAAAATTATAGTTTGAATGGGATGTTAAGAGAGACTGAGGGTTAGATGAGAAAATGTAATAACTGTTTAGAGTTATTAATCCAAAGAAAATGTCATTGCATTTAGACAGTACCTGGTGCAGACCTGACATTATTTTGAATCCTTTTATGCAGGATTCCCAGGATAGAACAGCCAATTAAAGAAAAAAGAAATAATTGTACTAGTTTAGCAATGTAACTGTCTCCTGATTTATCTCTGCAGACATCGATGCAGTGTAGCAGGAGTTTTTAATGTCTATGCAGGAAAATCTTTATTGCTGCGACATACACGGTGTAGGGAATACAGCGGTTGATAGTCACTCTGTGCGTTCATTTGCTTACTGTGCAACACTGGCCACTATAAGCCCCTAAAAGCTGGACATATGATATAGATACCACAATAAGGAAATGATTTATTACTACAAAAAAATACAGTTCCCAGACTCTGTGTGTCTCAATTCCCTGTAAAATCATGCAATGCTTCTAGACATACTGAGATGCACCCACTGTCTCTGTAGGCTGTAGCTGTCTGCTATCTGCAAAATTATAAGGAGCATCAAAGAGAATAACTCGTCCCCCGTAGGTTCAGTGAAATCCCCCTTTTCAAAACAGTTTTGAGTGTATAGATCATTTTAACATCGTTCTTCTTAACAGTTTATTTTCACTAACAATTTTGAAGGTGACAGAATTCTGTGTACTTGGAAAACATAATATTCGGACATGATACACAGTCTTTAAACCCACTGCCCTTGACTGTTCCTGGAGTTATATCTACAATTGCAAAGTGAAAGTGACAATGAAAACAATAACAATTTCCTAGCTTGGGACTGTTATTACGACAAGCTCTCAGGACTTCATGTACTCAGTTAAGGACACAATAACAATAAGCAAGTACGACAATCCACCGTCTGGATCCAGCGTTTGAGAGTAACAGCAGAAAAAAGTGTAAATGTCTTTACGTGCAGGGGTTGCAAATTATTATTTTTTAATAATTTATTTTATGTTTGCTTGTAGGGATAATATTTTTACTTATTCTTAAATTATTACAAACAAATAATAAAGAGCCTGATCCTAAACTAATAACATCACCCATCTTCCTCAAGCTGAATGGAGAGCCTTATGAGACATCCAAAGGCCTAATCCCTGCACAGGCATGCACAGGGCCGCCGTCAGAAATAGTGTGGCCCAGGACACCACTGAGGACCCTGTCCCCGGGACATCACATGGTGACGGGGCGCCGCGGACAAGCATTGACCTTAAGCCGCAGAGAAAAGGTGAGCATCACAGGCTCCATCAGCTCCAATAGTCCCAGCTGTCTTCCCCTGATGGCTGCCCTGGGCGTGAAGGTGAAGGTCAGTTGGCGGCGGTAGGCAGATCCACACAGATAGAGTTCTGGATATGTAAGTGTCTCACGAGCTGACTGACAGACTGCCTTCCGTATGGAAAATGCATGGAGGTTTGGATCAGGGCCAAAGAGCTTTTAAACTATCATAGACAGTTGAACTAGGGAACACCACCTCCCATTTGTTTGCACAGTAAAAATTAGTTTCTTCCGCAGTTCATGTCTTTTTGCCAAGGTATATATTTGTAATCTCTGGATCAGGTTCCAAAGGAACAACACAGAAGGCTTGTCCTGTAAGGGTAAAACAGGTGCAAGTGCACACTTGAGCAAAATCATGTTTCCAGAGCTGTATCTAGAGGTGTGAGAAAGGGGCAGCCATCCTGGATGAAAAGCTTAAGGGGCATCAGTAAATTAACGATAAAGGTTAAATTGGTTAGAAATTTAGGCCCAGGGGGAGCCATTTCTAACTATGTCGCAATATGAGGCGTACAAATGAATCTTGATTATACTTTGTTTTTGCACACAGAACTGCATAGCTTTTAAACTTCCCATGCGTGATGTTGGTGACATGTGATGCAACCTCTTAACTTATCTAAAATAAATTGACACAACAACAGAATCGTGGGAATAAAAGATGTTTATTTATTAAATCATTTTAATTGATGCAGTCATCTTAAGGAGGAACTGCCACTAAATGTTTGGATGGGGGCCATAGAAAGCAGCAATATGAACCTGTCGAACGTAAATAACATTAACAAGCAAACAACAGGTAAACATAAATAACTTTAACTTTACCAACCACAAACAAAACAGAGGTCTCACACACCAGGCGCACCCCGCCCACCGGAAGGCACAACACTCAAATTGGAGTGCTACGAGGGACCGTCCTTAAAGACGGTCTACAACCCCTGGCATCGGACCTCATAACACAAACATGACAGTAACCATGATCCCACTCCTTCTCACCACCGTTTATACTTCCATGTCATACTGCCATGCATAATCAGCTGCTTTCCACCACGAGTGGTTTACTCTGAAACCCAGCCTCTCTTTACCTCATACATGCCAATAACAAAAGGGATGGGAGGAAGGGCAAATCCGAGGAAGAAGAGGCTTCTGTGATGTCATCAGCTCCTTAAGAAAATTCTGCAGGATTCAGTCCCTCCTCCTTGTGCCCTACCTGACCCCACGAGGACCAACCAAACGTGAGTCACCTCAGCTGTCACCACCCACGCCGGGAGTTTATCTCTGCTACAGCTTAAATAAATTAACCCTCCGCTCCCTAAGTTTAAGCTGTTAAAACCCTTTCACATCACCTCTAAAAGCCCAGGTTTTTAGCCAAAAATATGGATTTTTGGTGGTGATGTGAAAGGTCCCCTCTGCCTGGGCCCGGGTCTAATGACCTGGGAATTGAACCTGGGAGAAAAGAAGGGGTTTTCCAGAGTCCATCCCGGGAAGGAGTATAATGTAAAAAAGGTGCCATTCGGGTTTTTCAACCAATACAAAAGTGATTGAAAGATTTGTGGACTGTTGCTATGGCAAAAGTACACAAATCCCTCCCCGGGAGCCGCGCACCGCCCCTACACTGTCAAGGACGACCAGAGACCAGGAATTTCCCGGGTCAGAGCTGGACTTAAAACAAGGGGCTTCTTTTACCTGGCTTATTGCCAGTGGTGATGTGACAGCAGTATAAGTTAGAGCTGAACTAGGGAAATTCACCTCTGCTTTCACTGTTTAATTTTTTTCCTTCTCCTGCAGTTCCACAAGGTGAGTTGTACATTGCCATCTGTTTTTCTGCATACTCATGTTCTCTGGATCAGTCCAGCATATTTTTGTTCACCATTTTCAAATGATTTAAAGCAAATATCAACCTACTGCTTAATGCTTGTCTGCCCCATTTACAACCACTGTGCTATCCGGTTTACTGTTCCATTAAACGATTCACACAACTTGAAAACTTTACTTTCCAGAATAAAATTCCCCTCAGTCCTGCTATTAACACTGCTGTGTGACTGTATCAACAGAGCACTGAGCACTTTTACCATACAATCTGGCTGGTCCATTGTGTGATATATAGCACTTGCCCTTATGTATCAATCCCCATTACCCTATAGAGTGTAAGCTTGCAGGTAGGGACCTTTTACCTAACCAGTCTGTCTGTTACCACCCAATATTGATTGTTCAAATTGTAAAGCGCTACATAATCTGATGGCGCTATATAAAAATCTGTTAATAAAAAAATATCTATACTTCTGCTTGAAATTTTTCTTAGATGCACCAGTTTGGTAGATGGCAATTGGGATGAAGTCAAATACATTGGATATTTTTCTCCCATAATTGTTAGTTGCTATCAACATACATAGAATTTTTAAATAAGAGAAAGGAAGGGATAAAGACCAGAGCAATAGGAGGTATTCGATCATGAGTTAGGTTTAAGTATATTCATTTTTTTTTACAAAAGAAGAGATATTGGAGAGAACTCTAGACGGATCCTGAACTAGGAGCAAACTGTGGACATACGTCCAGGACTTCAGTACTGCACATGCACAGTATTAAGGGAACAGGCGACTCACGCATCCAGCGTGCGTAACTTCCCAATCCTTCCTAGTTCAGGATACTGTCCTCTCTACACAATTCATGTGCCCCTATTAATTTTCAAAAAGGACATTAGTTTGGCATCTTCTGAAGGCAGAAAGCTTTGAGAGTTTGCACACATAAGAAAATCGATTCTCAGGATGGTGTTAGCAATGGCATAATACCTGGAGCTGCTGACATCATAGACATTTACATTATTCCAAGGTTGCCGACTCTCCCGGAATGTCCGGGAGACTCCCGAAATTCGGGCAGTACTCCCGGTATCCCGGGAGAGTCAGCAAATCTCCCGCAAGTGACTTGAGGCCCGTGGTTTCACTGAAACCACGGCCTCAAGTCCTGCCCCCCTGCCTAGCAACACTAGTATACTAGTGTTGCTAGGCACAGGAAGGGACTTGATGACGCAATTTGCTGCATCAAGCCCCGTCCCGACCAATATTTCAAGTGAAAACGGGTCAGTATGAGCCAGGAGGCGGAGCCTAATGACGCGATTTGCATAACCCGCGTCATTAAGCCCCGCCCCCTGTATGTGTCGCTAGCTTCTCTCCGGGATCTCCCGGAGAGAAGCTGCCAAAAGTCGGCAACCATGCATTATTCCTGATCAGTTACAGCCTCCACTGTAGATGAGCAGTAGGTACATTTGTATTTGCAAAAAGCAGCACCGTGACATTGGAGTGACAAAACAATTATGGCAGAGTTGTCTCTATTTTAATCTGTCCAGTACTCGACCTTGCAGTATTTCTTGGCAGTAATGGAAGATTTGCTTTCTTATCTGTTGTGTGTATAAATTAGGAGTGAATTGTAACAGACTCCTCTGTGTGGATATCATTCTAATAGTGCCTTAATATAAGCCATGGTTGCCTACTTTTGAAAAGTCATTTCAGGGAGAAAAGTAAAAAGCATAGGGGCGGTCCCTGTGTTGCCGGGGGCGGTCCCTGCGTCGCCGGGGAAGGTTCCTGCGTCGCTGGGGGCGGTCCCTATGTCGGCGGCGGCGGTCCCTACGTCGCCGGGGGTGGTCCCGTCCCTACGTCGCCGGGGGTGGTCCCTGCGTTGCCAGGGTTTGTGCATGGGTGTCCTGCAAAGTATCAGCCCCCCCTCAGTATCTTTCATCACGTGCCTCCAGCCCCCCTTCAGTATCTCCCATCATGTGCCTCCAACCCCCCCTCAGTATTCCCCATCATGTGCCTGCAGCCCCCCTCAGTATTCTCCACCATGTTTCTCCAGTCTCTCTCCTTTTTACTTACCTTTGTGTCTCGCTTTCCTTCCTCCTCTGCGGCGATCTTCTTCTTCTGACTTCTCACTTGCCGACTTTCCTAGCTCTGCAATGGCTGGCGTCTTCTGGCAGGCACATCGTGAACAGCGCGTCGGTGATGTCACCCGGCGCATACGCAAAGCACTTTTAGGGAGAGGTGAATTTTTTTTTTTACTTTGCTTCTACATATATACAGTCCTACAGATACAGTGCATATACTCTACCCACACATTACACCCCCACTGTGCCCACATAATATTACCATTACACTCAACCCCCACA
>WWET01000441.1:21328-48999 GCA_011038615.1 Limnodynastes dumerilii | reverse complement strand
ATTCTCCCATTCCCCCTCTCCCCCTCATACTTGAATCCCCAAAAAGCTTTAATAAGTCACTTACCTGTTTAGTCTTCTTCCTCCCCCTCCGTCCTCTGCGGTGCATGTTCCTCTGTACGACGCTGACGTCAGCGTCATGCAGCGTCGGCAGTAAACAAACACAGCGCCCGGACCGCTGCGTCCAGGCACTGTGTATGTATTGCCATAGCAACACATACACAGTGCCCGGATGCAGCGGTCCGGGCACTGTGTATGTGACAATACAGTGTCCGGGAATAATACTATTCCCGGACATTGTATTGTCTCCGGGAGAAAAGGGTCCTCTCCCGGGAGTCCGGGAGATCTCCCTGGATTCCGGGAGTCTCCCGGACGTTCCGGGAGAGTCGGCATCTATGATATAAGCATGACGACTCAGTGTAGGCGCAATATTACCTTTTATGCTTAATTCTTTCACTAAGCAATGTAGAAATATTGACAGTAGTAATATTCACGCTGGCTCAGTAATAAAAGACGCAGAGCAAAGTAATAAACAATGCAACAGCTACGCAAATGTATGATTTATAATATTCCATAATTCCATATAATATTACCATCTTGTTACATCTATATTCAGCTTCTACTGAGCAAGGAACTATGGATACTATATAGTAATGATAATAAGGACTGTTTGTATGTATTGTTTGCATGTTTATGTATTCCGGGAAAGCTGCAATTTGCTAGATATAGTGGGCCTGATCCAGACTTATGCTCATGAAAGGCTCATGGGCCAGCGTAAATACGATGCACTCCCCTAGGTCGTACTTAGTTTTGCCTTCTTACACCCAGCAAACCCTACCCTAACTTTTCTGCCGCGGGCGTCCGTAAGCTCATTGCGTAGTTACGACGCTTAGCACGCCCATACTGAACGATTTAAATGCCTCACCTTGCCCTCGGTACGTAATTACGTGTTCCGTATGGCAGGCACGCCCCCTTGAGCATTGTTACGAGGTTGTTACACTCAAGGCCCATACACTCAGAATGTCTGAGCATAACTTCTGCCCTGTGCATGCGCAGAAAGTACAAATGGACGTTTTTTACGCTTACGACCATCGTAAAAACACACCCGAGCGTAGTCTGGATCAGGCCCAGTGTGAATATTTGGTATTCTCCTTATATGTTACAAAATAGTTGTTTTAAATCACATTTAATAAAGATTTATCAACAGTGGTAATAGCGCTATTTTTTGTATATTTATAATATTCACCATTCGATCAATAAAGAAATACATGAAATCATTATTATTATTATGTTTATTATTTCAATAGGTAAGAATAGCCTCTGTATATCCTACTTATCCTCCTTAACTGATACCGGACTTGGGGGCAAAGGGAAACCATCACCCTTGCTCGTAAGAAATTCCGAAAGAAGTTCTGTGTAAAATGGGGACAGCTCGGTAGTCTAAATAGTACAGGGGGACTTAGCACGCCGTCACTGGACCCTCTTCATACCTCCCCCTCCCTACAAGAGCCACTGTAAACACTACAGAACGGAACTCTAGATGTAGATAATCCAGACCCGCACAGCACATGTGCATGTGTGGGCTCAATGTGGATGTTTTCCAATCCTAGCGATCAGAAAACACCCTGGACCGGATTCACACCAAAGAGTGAGTTAGGTGCGGACAAATCCACACCTAACTCACCAGTCCTTTAGGTACCTAATGGCACTGAAGAGAGCCATAGGGCTACCTTAAATAACCGTGCATAGTTTCCTTCTTAAGAAGAAAATTACGCATGGATAATGCCTCTCCTCTAGTTGGGCCTGATCCAGAGTATTGGCATAGCAGAAGCACATACCCGCTGTGGAACATGTGTCTGTCCTATCCACAGTTCCGACATTACAAACGCTAGATAGGTTGTAATGAAAATGAGCACTCTTTGAAATCAGCAATGGTCGTGTATAGGCAAATAGGATGAGAGGGGTAATGCAGCAGCCTACACATGTTTGCATGTTTCAAATTATCTTTTATTTTTAATGTTTAATGCTGTAAATTTAGTAAAAGCCCCTAAACACCTTTAAAAATAAATATCCTGAGGTTTTACACTTCTATTCACAGATACTGCAGTCTATGCTGATTGTGTGTTTAAAACATATTTTATTACATTAAACAGCTCACTATTTGGTGTGTTATAAGAAAGAATAGGGACATTTTATGTAAATCTGTTCTGTATTAAGCCCCATACACAATACAGTTTTGTAAACAATGAACTATATAATAGAAGATTTTAACTGCCAGTTACCCTGTGTACAGACTGCATGCAATTTTAGGGTGGGCCTTTATTTTCTAATGGGTTGATCGTCAAAATTTAACTTTTTAAAAGATGCAATCAAAGCATTTCGTGTACTTGACAATGATCAGGTATGATCATTGCAACATACACACTTGCATGTTATCATTCCAAACACTCATTTATCGATTCATTAAAGTAAACTGTAGTATAGTTCCCGACTAACCACAAATTTATCAAGCAAATAGCATGGTATCATCACTTGTCTAATTAAATTTACATTTTAGATTTAAAGGGGGCTCATTAACACCAAATTAGTGGTTGTTAAATCAGTATAGAGATTGACAGGTTGTATAATCAGAGTACATTAAACATAATGTCAAAAACAACTTTATAATAAATGTAAACAGATATATATACACATCTCCTAGCTCTATTATGCCTGATTAATCAGTAACTAGTCATGCCCAAACTTTATCTGAGCTATTCATGTTGATATGCAGTACCCCAAACAATGGTATTAACCATAGCTTGTAATAAATATCATCAAAACATAAATATCTGTTTATTTTTTTCATTCAGATTTTATCATAAAGTATTGTCATTGGTGTAGATCTAGAACTACGTCCGTCTTCCATAGGCGGACGTAATTCAATGAACAATAGCTACTGCGCATGCTTAGTAGCTATTGTACGTAATCTGCGTATCGTTTTGATACGTAGATTGCATATATGCGGTCTAAAAGACTGCATATAAACAATTTACGTATCAAAACGATATGCAGATTACATACAATAGCTACTACGCATGCGGAGTAGCTATTATTCATTGAATTACGTCCATCTATGGAAGACGGACGTAGTTCTGGATCCGGCCCATTGACAGCAGTAGATGTTCTACCAACAAATGAAAACATCACAATAAAAATACAATGCAAATGCAAAAGGCCAAGGACTACTATAAGGCCAAGAGCCCCTTTTTATAAGCACGCTACAAGTGTCATGGCTCTAAAACTCTGAAGGCATCCATTGTCTACCCTACGAACTGGCTCCAGTGAGATTGCTGCTAATGTTTAAAATCATTCGCTCTCTCTACTCCATTGTCGTACAACTTAGAAGAACAATCATTGTGAAGCGAGGCTTCCCGATCTCGTGTATCTGCTTATGGTTACCGCTAATTGTGATAGTAAAAAAAGTGGGGCTTCTAACAGAGAAAAAACAAGCGTTTCAAGAAGAAAATGTTGGCAGAACAAACATGAAGATAATTTCATTTTTGGTAAATAGAAGCGACAACAGTTGGTGAGTTTAGATAAAGTTATTATCACTTCATGTCCAATTTCATTTCATTCATCAATATTCGCTTTTGTGGTTGCAGTTCATGAGGGGGCAAAACGCAGTCCAATTTCTACTCCCCTGCTTAGGGACATAATTGTTCATGTGAGGCTGGACACTTGTACATTTTGTGTTTTTTTTTGTAGAATATTGATGAACAATTGAGTACAACGGGAGCATATGCAGAGATCAAATAAGAAAATAAGCAGAATGCTGTGCAAATACAGAAAGAAACGGCTCAAGGAAATTCGGCAACAAGAAGCTGTATTTCTTGTGGGTACATCGATGTACAATGATAATGACCACAAGCACTTCCTAAAAGCTTCTGACTGGTTGTTTGCATCTTGATTCCTATCATTCTAGTACTTCATTTATTACTGTGGCTAATATATTATACAAAGTTGTGCTAGCATGACATTTCCAAGCATTTATATGGTAAAAATGACTTTTTAATGTATTAGTGGCACTGTCCAGACACTCTGGGCTTCATGTAAAGGGGGCACAATGACACATGATGAGTTTCATCATATGCAGTCAGTTTTATTTATTTATTTATTTATTTCATTTTAATGATTAATTAACAGGTTTTTATATAGCGCTATTAGATTACGTAGCGCCTTACAGTATCAGTCCCTGCCCCATTGGAGCTACATATTAAGGTCCCTAACACATACATACATACATACATACATACATACACACACACAGACATGAGGGTAAATATATTCAGCAGCCAATTAACCTTCCAGCATGTTTTTGGAGTGTGGGAGGAAACTGGAGCACCCAGAGGAAACCCACACAGACATGGGAAGAGCATACAAACTCCACTGTGAGACACAAGTGCTACTCACTGAGCCATTGTGCTGCCCAACACTTTTTAACACTGTGCTTTCCCAGAAAACATACGTGTGCAAATGTGTGCAGTGCTTGAGGGGACAGGTAGTGTATATGCAATTTAAATGCAATGGGCCAGATCCAGACGTAAGTTCACTTTAAGTACGATCTTGTAGCGTGCTTACGCAATCGTAAGTATTATGCACTCCCCCGGGCACTCCCCTCAGATACACATAATTTACTTGAATTACGAGTACCAAACCCTACCTTAACTTTTCCTTGCATAACTATGGTCATACGTAATAGATTGTCACACGTAACTGCCTGACCCAGCCCATACTGTACAATTTAAATGCTTCCCTCCGCCTACAGTATTTCCGGCTGCCGTAGGGATGACACGCCCCTTTGTACGTAGTTACGTGGAAGGTACGTACAATCAGAGTTACGGCGCTTAACATCTGCCGTGCGCATGCACAGTACATACAAATAGTCGCATAGTAGAAATTACGCATGCAGCAAGCGTAAAAACGCTGCTTTATAACTACAAGACTGCACAAATAAACTCCTAATACATTGTCTTCAATGTATGAAAGTGTATGCACCTAAAAGAAGCATCCCAGTGACTATGTTGGTTACACATTTGCTGTTTCTTCCCCCTTTGTGCTACCATACAATTATTTTTTGCTCATACAGGTACATGCCTGGTTTTAAAAGTCAATATGCTTCTAATTATGTTCCCAGATGCAAAACCAAACTTTCTGTCCAGTACCTGTAGCACAATGAACAAAAAGGGCTTCCAGTCGACCACTTTTAGAAGTCTGCTAGAATTAAGGAGCACCAATAAAGCCTTTTATGCAGGTCAAACTTAACAAAGCAATGACACAAACCAATAACATACAGCACAGTGCTTAATTTTTTAGAGGCTTCAAATAAATAATTTAGCGGTAAAAACAATAAATGGTGACTGGTAAGATGGTTGTCTAAAAATTACAGCACTTAGAAGTCTCAGGTGACATTTTTACTTTTGCAAATGTGACTTTCTGATAGAAGTCCTAAAAATATAACACCTACCTGTACATGTAAAACATCTAACAGGATGGTGGAGATCACCTTTGTATATACAAAGAGAGTCAGACAAATAGATGCATTTGGAAAAAGGAATGTGTTGCTACGTCAGATTTCCAGGGTTTATAATGAAGGGCCTGATTCAGAATTAAGAAGGTGCTTAAAATAAGAGAGGAAAGTCACTCCTGGGCTAAACCATGGTGATTGCAGGGGAGTCATATTTCATCTGTTGCAAACAGTATTAAAGTTCAGAGTTGATGTTTCCTATCCCAAGTCTAAATAACAGTGTGATAGTAAAGCTGGTCAGTATCTGTGTGCAGTAAGCAATTCAAAGATATATCCCTTCATGTAAAGAATAAAATTAACTTGACTCCCCTGCAATCACCATGGTTTAGCCCAGGAGTGACTTTCCTCTCTTATTTTAAGCACCTTCTTAATTCTGAATCAGGCCCGAAATCCTTACTTACAATAGATGGTGGTCAATGGTGCAGATGACTATGGCCATGTGAGGAGGTCTGAGTTTAATGGGGGCTTGAATGACTAGGAGATTGTAAAGGGAATTTTCAACACACATGGGTTCATAAGACATGTGAGGCATTTTATGGTAAATAAATGGGGTCATCAAAGCATATTGTGGTGTTTGGGATTTTGTCATGACTGGAATACCAATTAGGCATGACTGAAATTGGTCATCCCCACCACTATTGTGCTTCCTGGTGATTGGCCCTTTTCCAGAAACAACCACTAATGTGCTTTCTCCAAATAGTATCCTTCTGTATCATCAAACTATACACACTGTGCAACCTCCTAACCCATCTGCACAGCAATATATGTGGCAGTGACTACTTCAGTGACTGGTTGCATGTTTGATAAACAGTGCTTCTTGCTGTCAGCTGAGCAGAACTGATGAAACCTCCATCAAGTAAGTCATTTAGAGGAAGCTAAACATGGTATGTAGGATTTTGCTATTGTTAGTTTGAAATAAAACAATAAGAAGAATCTGATAATCTCTTTTGGAATCCCAAAAGCCTCATGGATTAATTTTATCAGCACAACAGTCTTTCAGTGATGGATGTCAGGGGGTCCTTTGTATTATCCTGCACTTATTAATGAATCTCCCCCCTCTTACCACACTCACTTGTCAGTCTCTGACCAGAACTAGCAGTTTTAGAAATAGGGACAAACAAATGTTAATTTTCAGGCTGAGTGGAGGGGAGTCTTAGGGTTAGGCTACTGGGATGGGAGTCTAGTGTTAGGCTGTTGGGATGGGAGACTTAGGGTCAGGCTGCAAGGAGGAGAGTCTTAGGGTTAGGGTCAGGCTGCGTGGAAGGGAGGTTTAGGGTCAGGCTGCGGGAAAGGAAGGGTTAGGGTTAGGGTAATGGAAGGGGAGAGTTTAGGATAAGGTAAAGAAGCGGAGGGTTAGGGTAAAGATTAGGGTACGGGTTGGGTTATATTAAAACTTACCACTCAGTGAGTTCTTTCAAGGGAGGATCGACTGCTTTTCTTCTTTTGAAATAGGGTCATTCTCAGCAGGGACCCAAACACACACACACACACATCTTGTCTCCTGTACTCATACTTTCTACTCCTTCCCACTTTTACTTTCCCTGCTCTCACCTGTCTTCTCCACTTATCCCCCATATTTCTACATCCTTTTCCTGCCGTCTCCACTTGTATTTGCTACTGTTCCATCCCTTTCTCTCTTCTGTCTTCTCACCCATCCTTTAAGCTTCTGCTTATCCTTTTCTCTTCGATGAGGGTCTCCGCTGAGCACAGCCCTTTTTCAAAACCAGTTCCAAACTGGCTGGGAAAATGATTGCTTTTGCCTCAAATAGGCAAAGCAATCGATCCCTATCAGAATGAAGACGCCGCGTTAAAAGGTGAATATCAATCTATTCCCAAGCCTTACCCTAACCCCCCTTCCATCACCCTAACCCTATCCCTCCCTTCCCCGCGGCATGACCCTAAGACTCCCCTCCCCGTAGCCCAACCCTAAGACTCTTCTACCCGCAGGCTGACCCTAACCCTAACCCTCCCCTTTCTCATCTGTCTTCTCCATCTTTCCCCTATGCACCTATGTTCTCTCTACTGTCACCTATACCCAACCCCTATGCTTCTTCTTTCCCTTCTCTCACCTGCCCCCTTCACTTCTACTTCCCTTATTTCTCCTGTATTCTCCACCCGTCCTGTACACATCTACATGCCTAACCTTTTTCCTGCTTCCTCCATCCATCTATGTCAATCTTACTTCTCTTTCTCTCTTTGGCTTCCTCCCCACATCTCTTATACTTCTATTGCCCCTTTTTTCTTCACACCTCCTTTACGCCTCTACTGCTATCTTATATCCTATCCTCTTCACCCTCCCCTGGTATGCTTTCACTTTCAGTTGTCTCCAGTTTTCTGCACCAATACCCATTGCCAATCAAGTGGGGTCTGGGTACAAATAGTACTGAAGCTAATATTTTAAATGTAGTTTGCAGACACAATTAAATAATATATAAAATGACGCAAGAGAATTATTTAAAAACATAACATAAATTTATATATTTTACAGATTTTCACCAATCTTAATTATAATACTAAAAAAGCAAACAAATTGAATGTTCATTGTTTTTCTTATCTTCAACACTGATAGTTTGATTATGCATGTCACACTGTAAATTAAAATGATTTAAACCCATAATTCTCATTCCTTGATCAAAAGTGTGAACCTGGCACCATCATTCAATGAATACCAATGCTACACATTGTGAATAAGCTATTATATAGGTTGTTTAGAATAGGCTTTAACATAAGATGCACATGATGACTGCCTGAAGCCTTATGTACTCAAGGGGCTGCAGGCTTTGCTAAAAGGGTTAATCAGAATCTTATACCGGAGGTTGCCATGGTAATGTTAGCATTTGTGCACTGCCATTGCTGTTTTCACTTATCTTCAAATGCATGGAAATATAATTCAGCTAAACGCAGTACACCGCTGTAACAATACGGGTGAGTGCCCCCTTGTATGTGCCTCGTTAAATCATTTTTGTTATTTGGAATGGTTTTGTTTTGCAGGCAAGGTGGGAAAAAAAACTGTTTCTCAACAAGGATGGGATTCCTATGGGTGGTCTGCGCATGTGGGGAGGGGAAGTCCCTTAACCCTTTGTGTGCTGGTTACTCACAGAGCTCGCAGTTTGACCCACATCTTCTTGCTCGGGGCCGATTTCAGCTCGAATGGAGACGTGCATGCCTCCAGCAGATCCTTGTCTACACTGGGAGACTCCATCATTCCTGTACAAAAACAGATCACATGTCAGCATGTGTGTTACATCGCCAGGTCTGGTGAAACTTCACTAGGAATCAAGGGGTTAAACAATTCAACATTTGACAGCCTCTTCGGCTTCAGTATGAAAGCATTGATTATATCTGGAATCGTTATAATACTGTGCCTGTTTAACAGAAGCTGCTCCGCCACTTAGCTGCTATTAAACCCATCTGACCAATGCACTGACCAAGAGCAAGGAGTGAAATGGTGCATGGTTCCCATAAGCGATAAACAGGGACACACAAACAGACTGTACTCTAAACACAGACCCTGAAACATACCAAGGCATGATCCCCCTTTAACTAGTCTGCCTGCAAATAGCTGTGCCAGATAGGATGGGGTTCATGCAAATGCTTTTCTCTCACATGTTCTGTGGTCTCCCTTGTGTCCTTCAGGGAAATCAGTCCATTCTCCTTGCGCTGTGATGGATAAATGTGGGCAGCGGGGAGGGGGACTAATAGCGGCAGCAATGGCATGAAGCAGGAAGCCTGCTCTTTCTGCAGTGGGATCTGTACGCGTGTAAGTGAACGAGATAGAGTATGTTATACCTCTAATCCACAGAGAACCTCCCCCAGTTACTCTAACAGGTTATCACAGTCTGCACATAATATTCCCACCTCCCCAAAAGATTTATAGATAACCTATAGTAAGGGTCCTGCCCTCCAGAGGTGCCACATGTGGCTGTCATGACGATATGCCCCAAACAACAGATTATACAATGGCCACTATAAACCTGCATTGCACCAAGGTCTTAAAACTCTGTTGTGTCTCTAATCTATCCAAAAGGATTACGTCATGATTAACTTAATAATATATTACAAAAAATATACCATCCTATAAAATAATTGTTTTATCTTTAAAAATAAATAAAAAAAGTCTTCACAGTCCACTCATGTAGCATACGCACATTTTTATTAAAAGAAAAAAAACTACACAAATGACCTGTAGCAACACATTGTTTACGTATATTTCTATATATATAATGCCCCGAAATGACAGAAGCAATGTGACTTTCAGTAGGTTGCTAAGCAACAGCCTGCAAACACATGTTCAACCATTTAGAAGCAGGCCATATTATATACTTTGCAATTCTGTTCTGCTCTGTACGTATAGAGATGTCACTGACATGAAATAGGAGCAATGAATACTGATCAGTCACTGGCACATAATATTCAGTTGATAGACAACAGAATGTGCATGAAAGGAACATTTTTGGTGTAACTGAAAGCACTTTTACAGAATATATCACCAAACATAAGATTTTACTATTAGGGTTTACGTCAGAATACAGGATAGATTTGGAATATGGAATTGGAAATGCTCATATGAATTATAAGGAATTATTTTTGAAAAAAGAAAATCTGTACCCACTGTAGAGAAAAATATCAGTGTAATCATATCGACCTTTTTTTTTTTTTTTTTTAAATACACCAATAATTTTATTATTGTTTACAAGCCAAACTGATGTGCCCTGGACAATAACATTACTTTTACTTAAATTTATAGGGCTTTACCTGAAAATACATATTGGAATAATCATCACATCTTAAAGATAGGACCAAATACCGAGCGTTAATTTTCAATGGTTTTTTTTTAGGTTCTTTTATATACTGTATTTCCCCATGTACAAGACGCACCCCTGTATAAGACACACCTTAATTTTGGGGTCCCAAAATTAAAAGTGCATCTTGTACATGGGGAAAAGCCCCCCTCTCCCCTTTCAGGTTTCACTGAGCGGGACTGTGGCCAGAATATGACGTCCTGCGGTGGCTGAGACTGGGAAATGAAGTCACGCGGTCGCAGGCTGAACCCGCGGGACTTCATATCCCAGTCTCGGCCACCGCGGGACTTCATATTCTGGCCGCAGTCTAGCTCGGTGGATGAGCCGCAAAGGTAAGAAAACTTTGGAGGGGAGGGAGCTGAAGCCTAGACTTCATTTTAGCATCCAGCCGCAGTCTGACTCCAGACGCAACCTGTTTTTGGACACCAAATTTTTCCAAAAAAGGTGCGTCTTATACATGGGGAAATACGGTAATTCTTTATTTTGTTTTGCAATATAGCAAGTGAGAGAATTATACAAATAAAAGTGTTTAGTCGAGCATTTCAGTAGTCATTACCCTACAGCATTTAGTACATTCTATCAGTGTGCTGGGAAGTTGGAAAACAAAGTTCGATTTGCAAAGTACTTGCCAGACACTTCACCATTCCAAATAACTGACCCTATTATCAGAGGTGGAACTGACACTTGAGCAGAATTGATCATACACACACATTTAAAAAAAATTCAGACACCAAATAAGAAATTAAATCAATCGTAACTTAACCCTCCTATGGCCCTGCACCATCTCTCCACATACTTGCATACAGTGATTGGCTGTTAGCTCCACCAATCACACCAGTCCCCACAAGTCCCGCACCACTACCTCTCATTACAGCAATCGGGCAGGACTTGATGATGTGGTATTCGTCTTCAAGCACCGCCCACCCCCAGGAACACTATGAACGGCTTAATGACATGATTTGCATAAATTGCATCATTAAGCCCCTATACCAGCATCTCTTTCTTCCCTCTGAGCTCTTCCGGAGGCTAGATATAGAAAGTCAGCAACCCTGACCAATCAGCAAGCTTACAGTCATTCACTCTCTGGTTGCTGGTTGGGCGTAAGGTATAATCCACAATCGGAGCAGAAAGGGTACTTCTTTCTTTGCCTGCATCTCATCTGTCAGCACTCTGCACAGAGCAAATAACGGCATATTCCATTGAATGTGCGGCCCCAAAAAGCTCCAAAGGCAACAATCAGGGGGCAGATGCCCTCCTGTTGCCCAGCCCAGTCCAGAATTTTGCTTTGCCTCCATTTTCCATCTGCAGGATTCCAACCATGCCAGGGAATTGTTTAGCAATGCAATCCCTATGCATTCTTTGCTAGGGGATTCAATCACATAATACTCATTTTGAGGATCTGGTCAATAATGGCTAATCCAGATGCTGACCCAGAGCTGCCTTACGTATGTTTTTCAGCCTTAATGTGCACTGTGCCCAGAAGGATGGGTGCCCTGCTGCCCATCCGCCTGTGTCCACATCCGACTACACTGCGCTCGTGCAACAAGGAGTTTCACAATATTTTTATGAAAGTGGTGTTTTGAAATGGGCGCAGTAGTAGGGTAAGGTGGCTGCGCTTCCGTGAAACGCTTACACCATATCAGGGGACAGGGTAAGTAATAAGTAATGTGAAAATGACCCATGTGTTTAAGTAAAATAAAAATATTATACAATTAGTTTTTGTGTATAGCGCCCAAGGCTTATATCACTGTCCATAACACCAGCACTGAAATCATTTGACTGGATCCATGACTTACGCAGCAATATATTTTAGCAGTAGAATTATTTTAGATACTGAAGTATAAAGCTGGTCACTCACTTTGCGATGACTAGCTCTACACCACCATTGTGCTGATATCATTTAATACCTGTTTGCATTAACCTATAAATTGATCTGAGCAACTCCTATTTTGTGTATTCTATTTAGGGGGCATGTTTGGGAGCAGCAGCTTTAAGGGGTGCCTCCTGAAATAAGTTAGCTCTCAATTTCAAAACATATATATATGAACCAGCATTGGGACTCTCATTGGGCTGGATCCAGACTTAAGTAAGTGCTTGGGCTAAACCATGTTGATTGCAGGGGAATCATATTTCATCTGTTGCAAACAGTATTAGAGTTGAGAGGTGATGTTTTCTATCCCAAGTCTAAATAACAGTGTGATAGTAAAGCTGGTCAGTATGTGTGCAGTAAGAAATTCAAAGATATATCCCTGCATGGAACGAATACAATTAACTTGACTCCCCCTGCAATCACCATGGTTTAGCCCAGGAGTAACTAATTTCAGGCACTTAATTAAGCCCATTGTTAGAGTTGGGACCACCATGAGCAGAAAGGCCTTGACAATGGCTGGTGGCTTATCATATATATGTGTAATGTACACTTCTGCATTTTATTTCATGCACTTGTTTGCATTATCCTTTAAAATGATCTGAGCAACTTCTATTTTGTGTATATAATTTAATATGTACCATATATGAAATACTATTGCCCTCCACTCCTTCCATAACTAAGTCGCTATCTAATGCTATCAATGGTTCAATTTCTTCTTAACGGTTTAGTCTTGAGCTGTATTCCCCTGTTATGGACCTCTAATAAAGGAGTAATTTGTTTACTCTAATACCTTAATTAGCAGTCTCTATGTAATTACTGTTTGTTATTTGTACCCGTGCCTGTAAACTTCCTTCCCCTTACCCTCCCCGTTTCCCCCCCTTCCTCTCCTTTTATTAGTTTAAGTTTTTCAGTGACTTGTTGTAATGCTTATATGGTATTGTAAGTTTTTATTTGTTATTCAACGTGTTTCATATACAGTACTTGTAATGTATGTACTGATTGTGCAAATAAAAATCTAATGTTGAAATACTATTGCCCTTTACACAAGTTAGCCAAACTTGGCACTGGAGGAAGTTGGGGAGCTTCTTGCCCCATGCATAGGGCTGCCGTCTGAGAGGCAGATAAAAAAAAGATGCTCCCCAGCCACAATCATAGCGCCTCAGCTGGTAGCCAGAAAGTGAACGTCTGTCAGCATGTCGATTGGCGAATGGCTGGGGCTATCCACCAATAAGAGTGGTAACAGCCATTTACATGGAAGGAGAGCTGGCAAGGGACTGCGGGGGTGGGGGAGGCACTGTGTTTTCAGCCTCAGTGGTGTTACATGGAGATCTGTCCCCCTAAATTAAACATCCTGTGCCCCTTAATTATAATGTATTTGCCTTACCAGGCTAAAAGAACAGGACCACCTTGCATTGCCATCTGTTTATTAATAACTAGTTTGTTTGGCTGTTTATTTAACTAGATTTGTGTTTTTATTATTTTTGAATTTGCTGGCATTATATAAATAAATGTCAATGAAAATAATATTAAACCGAATTAACTCGGTAGAAGTGTAGAGAAAATTTACAGTATCTAGAGAAGCACAAAGATTGCACTAAGCTGCACGGGTATGGAAGGAAAGATATGCAGAACACAAGAATGTCTACCTTTCATAAGAGCAGTCGCATTGTTTTGTTTTAAGAAAGACAAGAAAACAGTTGAAGCTCCATCCTCCGCAGCAGTGGAGTTCCAATAGAGGATTGCGATGCTAAGCTCTGTCTGTGCGAGGGAAGACCACTCCCCTCACACATATGGGACTTCTAACAGCAGAACCCTACCTTAATTTTACACATCGGCCCCAGTGAAAATGAGGCTGATGCGTAAATAAAGAGTGTAAGTAAGGGCTTAATCTTATTGGACGATTTACATTCCTTTCTCCTCCCACCATGCACACACACTGTACACATGGCGACTCGCCCTCATCCATTGTCGGAAAGAGATGTATGGACTATCGCCATTTTCGCTTGCACGGAGAGGACATAATTGGCAAGTCAGGATCTGGTCCGTGGTCATTTAAAAATATTAGGTGTTTGGGCTTTGATGTGATATTTACAATGTAGACTCTTCAGCCAGCAGAGACTACTGTAGGTGCACATTGATGTTAATGATGTCGTCCATATGTACCAATACAGGAGTAATACAGCATTTTGTGTCAAGGGCCATGGGCAGCTGTCATTCACCTTGTCAGCACAGATGCTCTTTAACTATTTGAACTTTTTTAAGTTTAACCGATCCTGTGGATAGAGGCTGGCTGGCAAAGGTTAAGCTGAGAGGGATGAGGTTTGCCACTTTGAATGGCTGTTTTGCAACAAGACACATTCCTACAGTAAAGCAGCGACAGTAATGTTGACTGGCTAATGGATGAAATAAGATAACCTTGTGACAGCGGTCAGGGGATTTTCAAGAACTCCCAATGGTGACAGGTTGTTTAACCCTCCCCGTACCAAAGCCTAACCCGTAACCTTCCCTTTCTACCAGTCTAAAACTGGACCCTTCCTGTCCATCAGTCCAGCTACTACCTTCCCTGTCCCACATTTTAATCCTGACCTACCCGCTATTGGGTATGGGTAATTGTTAAAATAGAGGTATTCGACATACATAAATAGCAAATGTCGTCCCTCTGCAGAAAAGTGGAAGTAGGGAAGAAGCGTCAAACTACCGACCAGTGAGTCTAACATCAGTAGTAGGGAAATTGATGGAAAAACTGTTAAAGGAACAAATTGTACAGTATCTTAAATCAAGTAACTTACAGAATCCTAAGCAGCATGGATTCACTGGGGGAAGATCATGTCAAACAAATCTTATTGAATTTTTTGACTGGGTCAGTAAAGTATTAGATAGAGGAGAGCTGTAGACAGAGCTTATCTAGATTTTAGCAAGGCTTTTGACACTGTGCCACATCACAGACTGTTAAATAAGCTGGAAACTTTGGGATTGAACTTAAAGTTAGTTGCATGGATACAATCTTGGTTACAGGATAGAGGGTTGTAGTAAATGGAATCTCTTCTGGGGATGGTAAGGTAACCAGTGGATTACCCCAGGGTTCTGTACTTGGACCAGTGCTATTTAATATCTTTATAGGTGATATTGCCTGTGGTATTGAGGGGAAAATATGCCTTTTTGCAGATCACACCAAGATATGTAACCGGGTAGACACGCCAGGTGGGCAGGAGAACTGCCCGAATCTCAGGAGTCTCCCGGATATTCCAGGAGAGTTGTCAACCGTAAGGCCGCAGACCTAGTCGTAATACTTAAGGTAGGAATCTGGACACGTAAGTGTGCAGATTTACTACCGAGAGCGGAGAGTGTAGGGGCGTGCACTCCCTGCTATACGATCGTACGAAGAGACCCGCGCACGTACTTAAGCCGTGCGTGGGTAAGGTAGCCAATCAATGTAACAAAGCAATGAGACAGGCAAGTCAGATGCTTGGTTGCATAGGGAGCGGAATTAGTAGCAGAAAGAGAGAAGTAGTGATGCCCCTTTATAAATCATTGGTACGCCCTCACCTAGAATACTGTGTTCAGTTCTGGACGCCATATCTCCAGAAAGATATAAATACATTAGAGACTGTGCATAGAAGAGCAACTAAAATGGTCCATGGTCTGTGTAACAAAACATACCAAGAAAGGCTAGAGGAACTAAACATGTATAGCTTGGAGCAGAGAAGGGAGAGTGGGGATATGATAGCAGCTTTCAAATACATCAAGGGTTGTGAATGGCTAGAGGAAGGTACCATTTTTCAAAGGAAGAGGTGTAATAGAACATGAGGGCATGAATATAAATGGGAGGGTGGTAGATTCAGAGGAAATGTCCTGAAAATTACTTCACTCAAAGAATGATAGATAAGTGGAATAGCCTTCCATCTGAGGTGGTTGAGGCTAATACAGTAGAACAGTTTAAACATGCTTGGGATAAATATAAGGATATCCTAAATTGTAAACTAAATTGAGGGTAAATAGGGTCTAGGGTCAGTAGAGTTTTGGATAAACAAATGGGCAGACTAGATGGGCCATGTGGCTGTTATCTTCCATCACTTTCTATGTTTCTATACTATTTTTTATTACTTCTCGAGTACCACCTGACAGCAGTACATGTACCACTAGTTGAGAACCCCTGCTCTACAGTATATGACCATAGACTGTGCTTATGATATGGTAAAGGTTATGGAGTGATTCTCCAATAAAGTGATTCAGAGAAGTAGTAAATGTGGCTGCGACTGCATAGATTTACAGTCACTACAGTAACGCTGGTCATGATTTCCCTGTGATTGGAGTAAAGAAGCAATGCAGATACAACTGATCATAACAAAACAGTGTAAATGAAAAGTGGCTGCAGAAGGGTTACCACCCTGGTGCCGGGGAAATGCCCCAAGCCCTGCATTGGGTCTGCACACTGGTCTAAACTGATTCCTCCTGCTGTTCATGGAGTAATGAGGCTTAGGTCACAGCCTCTCTGTCATCTCTGTCCCGTGAACCAGTCCTGAATCTTTTTATGTGGTGTATCATTTTAATAATTTTAAACATAAACCAAACAAAACCCCTTTAAAATTGTAATCTACAAAAACTTTAAAACGCATAAAGCAGAATCTGGCACAGGCAGCAATGTATAGTCTGTTGGGTTGTATTTAACTGTGTGCAGGGGTTTACTTGAAGAACCTTCTCCTTGGTCAGGCAGTTACACCAGTCCTGAGCTGGTGCAGGATTTCCGGAGGAAGTGAACAGAAAACTGACTGCTTATCTCTAATCATGTGTGAAGAACATTTTCATTAATTACAGTAGAACACCCTTTACACTAGTTCTCAGGACAAGGAATCCTACACAGGAAGATCAGGAAATTTGGACTTACTCCTATACTATGGGTGTATGTTTGAAACTCTGAGGGTTGTTGACAGTTAACCTGCTGGCATCGAATTGCCTGACAGGGTCATTAACTTGACAGCTTAAGTATACTATATGCAGACACTTACTGTGTTTGACATTACAACCTCAACTACAAGCCTATCCCCTAATGACTAATTAACAGCTAATTATTACCTCAGAAAAATACAGCTCCAGTGACAGTTTATAGGATACAGAAAGCTCTAGTGACGCAAGACAGAGCAGTGAAGTGGAGGGACAAAGGTCAAGAGAGAAGGAGAAGACACAGCAAAGGAAGACTAGACTAAGTGTCAGGCCGAGAGATAGGAAAAGAAGACACAGAAAAACTGGAAGGAGAGAAGAAAAGAGGACAGATCAGACAGGACAAAGTGAGGACAGAGCAGACAGGATTGGAGAGAAGAAAAGAAAACAGATGGAGAAAAACTGGAAGGAGAGAGGAAAATAAGAGATCAGACAGGACAAAGTGAAGGAAGAGCAGACAGGATGGGAGAGAAAAAAAGACGACAGATGGAGAAAAAGTGGAAGGAAAGAAGAAAATAAGACAGATCAGACAGGACTAATTGAAGGAAAAGAAGGCAGGATGGAAGAGAAGAAAAGACAGATGGAGAAAAACTGGAAGGAGAGAAGAAAAGAAGACAGATCAGACAAGAGGACAGAACAGAGCAAAGGGACAAAAAGAGGAGAGCATTGGAAAGAGACACATCATTTTTAACAAATTATGGGGTAGATCCAGAACTACGTGTGCAATACGTTTCCACGCGTAACGTATTTTCGCACTCGTATGTTCTATACACTCCCCTAGGCACACCCCTTGAATGTACGTATTTCACCGAGTTCCGCTTCCCAAACCCTACCTTAACTTTTTTTCGCGTAACAGCGTACGTCCGCTAACGGACGTATAGACTACGTGAACGTACGCCGCTTAGCACGCCCATACTGTACACTTTACATACAAACCTCCACCTACTTCACGTAAATCGAACGTATTGTTGACTCACGTAAAATTGGCACGCCCACACATAAGTATTTACGTTACAACTACATGAATGGCCCATACGTTCACAATTACGCTACGCTAATGAGCTTATTTTCTATGGTGCGCATGCGCAGTACTTATAAATAGCCGATTTTACGTCTCGCTCCGATGCGTTGTTCTGGATCAGGCCCTATGTCATTAATTCCAAAGTACTATGATAATTTTTCTCTGTATACTTATCAACCTGGATAAAAGCTATAAAAATATAACTTATTATGACAATTATACAGCACAGGAGGGGGCTTAGCACAAACTTTCATACAGTTACAACATTTCCAGATTATTTCATTTAATGCTTTCATCATATACTGAAAGTGATCTTAGGAGGCACATTAAGGATGACATGAAAAATGTGTCAATTTCAATGCATTTCTGTGTAAAATCAGACTTATTACTAAAATTCTATAACCATAAGTCATAAGTCTATGTTAGGTTTATTATGTGTCTAGATATTAGTGGTCAATGAGATTCATAAGCTGGGCCCCATATGTTGGCCAAATATTGGTGTATTGCAATGTATGTAAAGCAGTACTGACAAGCAAAAACAAAACAAAAAACTAAAGTAGTAGTAGTGAGCATCTATCTACACACAAGACATAAACACTCTAAAATGTTTAAATTTCTATTTTACATAGAGATAACAGAAACAAACCTGAAATAATGCAGCACCACATTACTAACTTACTTTACCCATCTAAGATTCTGGACCTGAACCTGAGCTACGTTTCCATCAGGTCTTCTGATGGAGCACAGCAGGAGTGAGCATTGCGCATGCTCACATAGGGAGCGAGCACAAAAATATGGACGCACTGCTGCCCATACGTCTGTGGCCATTACAATCTGCTCCGTGACAGTGGAATTAGACGTTCCATGATATTTAAATGGGAAAGGGGTGTTTTTATCATTTAAATAGTTGCAACAGCAGAAAAAAGTACCTGCGCTTCTGTCATCCCATTACACCATCTCAGGAGAAAGTGTAAGTAATAAGCACAGGTCATTTTCAATGTGAAATGGATTCAGGTACTTTAAATAATTTTTTTTTAATTAAGTTATTTGTATATTTACATCTGGATAGGAAGCATCAATCAATTATTATTACCAAATCAATTTTATGAAATAAAAGAAATTAATGTTACTAGAGCATCTCCTATTACATGAAATATCCTATCATGCCACTAGGGACTGTCTGTGCTGAGGACATCTAACACCAACAGGTCCCATATTGGCAGGGCCTTAAGCATTGACATTCTTTCAATGCCAGGCTATGCATGACATTTAAGTTCCAGATTCCTCCACAAAGATCTTGTGCTGGAGCCCCACTGAAGGCATGCACCCTAGGCTGCAGCCTTGTGAGCCTAATGGTTGATCAGAGTCTGCATGCTGGGCTAATTCGGATTGCTCCAAAGACCCTCAGCTTTTATTTTATTTTCAATCATCTGTCAGGGTAGGCAGAGTACTTTGAAACAGGAAAATCACTTGAAGGTTTGTTTTTTGGGATATGCAGAATGATAGTAAATAAAAAAGGAAAAGAGAACATTATAGTCATTACACCTAATAAATGACTGCTGGTTTAGGAGTCATTTCAAATGATTGTAGTCGATGCCCGTGTTCCCTGGGAAGATCCTCCTTATATGATCTGTCTGACAGGCTATGTTCTCCCCATAAATAATGTGTTGGTTTGAGGTCTAAGACTAACCTTGAGTTCCCATTTTGAAGATTCTAGGATATTTGAAGTAATGCCCTAATCTTAAAGTCCACATATACAGTATAATGTAGAAAATACGGAAGACAGTTTGATTCATTATTTAAAATCTGCAGACATTTTTTTAAACGAATGTTTGCTATTAAATGAATATTGCTATTAAATTGGTTAACTGAAAAAAGTGGTGATCTGTTTTGGAATTTGTTGATTTACATAGGATTTCCCAAAAAGTTTTTTGCAAATGAAATACCATAGTTTACAAACAAACCTGCAGTTTTTTTTTTTAACCCATGGTTGCTGGTAAAAAGTGCATTCAGTATGAAAAAAACAAAACAAGTAATAGGACCACTTCATTGGTACTGTGATAGCTGTACATTTAGAAGCAGTGAATGTGTTTACAAGTGTAGTATTATACACCAATCTCTAATAGAAAAACCAAAGCATTCATCAATTAATAAGCATTGACAGCTGATTTAAGTTGGTGCCCACAGTAAAGAGATTGCGCTGTCTGTTATTGTACCACTAGTGTTTCATTTGAAAAGGCAACAAAATGACTGATCGCATGCCGTGGATTTCTTGGATGCTCGGCATTAAATAAAGCATTTGGCTGCTGTACCCTAGATTAGTGAACCCCAGTTTTCACCACTACTCTTGGAGTTCATAATAGACCAACCTCCAGGTAATGTACAAAATAGTAACATTGTAAACCATTATGTGCACATTTAAAAAAAAATTTAATTGTAAAAGAATTCAATATTTAACTACATATGCGTCCTAAATATTAATCTTAGCTATATATCACTAACCCTGGTCTCTCATGTGTTAGTGATCACTCAGCCCTAAAGGTACTGTATATTAAATTCATCACATTGACTTTTTCCCCACGGTAATGTTAGTTACATTATTTAATTTGTATGGAGTCTAGCCATTTACATAGTTTTAGGTTTGATAATGTGCTTAACAATATCAACTATATATATATATATNCTATCCTATCATTGTCTCATTACTTGATAATCTATTCTGCATTTTGGATCTAAATTAGAGATCTGGTATTGGTTCCTAACATTAGTGATTATAGATTACATGGGATAATGATACACTTATCTTTATTGTACGGTTACAAGCTATTTATATCAGGCATCTCTATTTTAAATTCTATTGAATTCTATGTAGAAACATGTTAACGCTGGGCTTCTATTTGCATAGTGTATGACACAAACAAATATAGAAAATGTTAGTTCTATATGGTAAGGACATTTCCATATTTTCTATAAATATGTGATCTTTGTCATTGTAATACTGCTTAAATTTACAATCCTATAGGGTTTCTTGGAGCATCATAATGACAAAAGAAGCAATAAAATATTGATAATGGACAATAATGTTACTAGTCACTCAGAAGGTGTATAATTGAATAATAAACTCTATGTCTCAATAATGTATTGTCCAATGTATTGTAAAAAAAAAAAAAAATTATACAGTTATACTTATATACTATAAGTTTGCTTCTGCTTCTATAATCATTGGGAGAGAGAGAGAGAGAGATTCAAAGCTCAAGAACATAACACACACACATGGAATTCTAATATCTGCATTTGAAACTTACTAGTTTTTTTACAGTATCTGGTCCAATGCATCGTTAATACAGAACATTGCATTGAATATTGCTTCACTCATGATACATACAAGCACAAGCTATAAATTCTGACCCATTTCAGTGCATAAATCTACAAGTGTATAAAGAAAGGCATAAAACTGGAAAGAAGCTTTGCAGTCCTAACAGTACACAGGTTATATGCAGTGTAACAGGTCCTCTACCTGGATGGAGCATTATGGGAGCTCCGCGCTGCAGGCGCCGTGTTGCTGATTGGGACATGGATGCACAGCCACTTATAGAAAGTCCCAAGGGAAGGAAGCCTGCCTTGTGTTGTGTGTCCACCTCGGTCCCTGGTGACCGGGAGGTGTCCGTATGCTGCTCGGTAACCCCAGTCTGAGCCTTGTGTTCTGCACTGCTGTGGTAGCACTCTCCGTGTGACTTGCTCATCCGATCACTGATAGAGGAGAGGAGGGGGAGCAACAGAAGCACACAAGCAAATCGCAGAGATGAGAGGAGGGAAGTCCTGAGACAATAGACAAGAGGAAAGAAGAGTGATAACTGATAGGAGAGACACTGCAGAAGGAAAACAGACATCATAGCCTGGGGTAGCTGTGTGTTACAATGACTTGGACGGTCCCTTTTAGTGGCACTCATTGTAAGATCTTTAATGAGCATATTTATTATAAAAAGGCAAAACTTAACTTACAAATCAGGCAAACATCTGGATATTTTTAAGGTAAAAATTATGTACATTAATATTTAGTCCTTCTATTTGCTTCTCAGTCATCCTTAATGATTTCTCAATATAGGCTGTTAGTCATTAAATTCCCATTGCATAATGCTTTTAGAATTTTAAAGTATATACTAGCACTATTAGCAGTGCAAACTTACCTGTAGGCATTGAAAGGGATCACTATTGGATTAATTTATTTCTCCTCCCATTCGTTTGTTTGATTAGTCTTACTCTCTGTCATAGACAGCATGTAGCCAATGTTAAATATGACAGAGTAACAAAAAAACACAGGCTATGCTTCTAATTCAATATATGAAATGTGTGCAAGTATATATATAAATGGGAAGGTGCAGCCAAGGACTAAAATGACCACTGTGCAACTACAAGGAACAAAAGAGAGTTCCTGCGTTTCAAACGAACATTATATAACACTATGTGTCAGCACATACATCAAAAGGAGGTTTAGCTATATTGGCTTAAGCTCATGTGCCCAGCATCAAGGCACCTCCTGTAGGTGAGTCCCTATCTATCTGCTATATGTGCACTCAGGGTGTCTGTATTGAGACACCCCTGCTATTTGAAAAGTGTGCAGCGGCCATTTTGTGGGAGGGGTCAGGCTCCCAAAGTGAAACTAGCAACAGTAACAAAAAAACACAGGCTGCGCTTCTAATTCAATATATACATTTGTGCAAGTGTATATATAAATGGGAAGGTGCAGCCAAAGACCAAAATGACCACTCTGAAACTACAAGGAACAAAAGAGAGGTCCAGCGCTCCAAATTAACATTATATAACACTATGTGTCGGCACATACATAAAAAAGAAGTTTATTTCACAATATAGCTATATTGGGTTAAGCTCACCTGCCCAGCGTCAAGGCACCTCCTGTAGGTGAGGCCATCTGCTATATGTGTACTCAGGGGGTCTGTATTGAGACACCCCTGCTATTTGAACAGTGTGCAGCGGCCATTTTGTGGGAGCGGTGAGGCTCAGAAAAAGTAAAACTAGCAGCAGTAACATATTTGTTCCTTAAATATGAGAGACCTCAAGTGTAGGCACCATTCTGGCAAGTCCAAATAAACAGTTCTGCTACAATGATCCATATCTTATTCAATCTTCCCCTAAGAGAACAGACTGCCCTATTAAGGGCATATCTTGTAAAGCACCATATTCAGTAAAAGCACAGCGTTTTAAATCAATTGTTATATACAAATTGAAAAATATATAGTTTTTTGCAAAGTATATTGAAATTACTGATAACTGTTCTACATTATGCATTGGTAATGCATCATCACAGTAATGCACATTTATGGAATATTATTCAATGTGCCAAACAGTATAATGAAAATGCAAGAGTAAATGACATAAAAGTAAAAAGAGAAATAAATGATGGGTGAGATGGAATGTGCACTGCAACGATGAGGTCTGAAATGTGTTACAGGCAAACCAGGTTTGCAAGAAATAAAGTTATTGGCCAGCATCCAAAAATGATGGACATAGAATGTGCTTTGGAGTAGTAGTGGAGAAAAGACTAAGAAAACCTCTAGTATGCACTATGAAAGTGAGAGCTAGAATCTGATTGGCTGCTATGGGCAACATCTCCACTTTTCCTTTTCCACTGTTTAGTTAATCTAGCCCAAAGACACCACCAGGCCTGGTGGAACCCGGTAAGCGGGGTAAGCGTGGCGGGAGGGCGCCAAGGCAGAGAGGCGCTTCCCTCCGCCACGTTAAGTATTGTAACTTATTTACATTGTGGCGACGGCGCCAAGACCCAATCTCCAGCATTCTCCTTCTTCTGTCCAGACTCCTCCCAGCTCCCTTCTCACTCACTAAACGTCAGGCAAAACGTCATCACGCCCAACGTTTTAGTGATAGTGAGGAGCAAGCAGAGAGGAGCCAGGACAGAAGAAAGAAGCAGGACAAAGCGAAGGTAGAAGAAGAGGCAGAGAGCAGTCGCAGGCAGAACAAAAGAGGAGAACAAGGTGAGTAATTGCACAACAATAAGCATGGTGATGTTTCACAAAGGGGGCACAGCATGGTGAAGTTTAAGGGGGCATAGCATGGTGAACTTTAAGAAGTAGACACGGGCATAGCATGGTGATGTTTAACAAAGGGGGCACAGCATGGTGAACTATAACAAAGGGGGCACAGCATGGTGAACTACAACAAAGGGGGCACAGCATGCTGAACTTTAACAAAGGGGGCAAAGCATGGTGAAGTTTAACAAAGGGGCACAGCATGGTGATGTTTATGAAAAGGGGCACAGCATGGTGATGTTTATGAAAAGGGGCACATCATGGTGATGTTTATGAAAGGGGCACAGCATGGTGATGTTTAGCAAAGGGGGCACAGCATGGTGATGTTTCACAAAGGGGGCAAAGCATGGTGAGCTTTAACAAAGGGGGCACAGCATGGCGATGTTTATGAAAAAGGGCACATCATGGTGATGTTTAACAAAGAGGGCACAGCATCGTGATGTTTAACAAAGGGGGCACAGCATGGTGATGTTTATAAAAGGGGGCACAGTATGGTGATGTTTATGAAAAGGGGGAACAACATTGTGATGTTTATGAAAGGGGGCACAGCATGGTGATGTTTAAGAAAGGGGGCACATCATGGTGATGTTTAAGAAAGGGGGCACATCATGGTGATGTTTAACAAAGGGGGCACAGCATGGTGATGTTTAACAAAGGGGGCACAGCATGGTGATGTGTAACAAAGAGGGCACAGCATGGTGATGTTTATGAAAGGGGGCACAGCATGGTGATGTTTATAAAAGGGGGCACAGTATGGTGATGTTTATGAAAGGGGGCAGAAGCATAGTGATAATAATAAAAAGGGGGCTCAAGCATGGTCATAAAGAAAAAAAGATACAAGCGGCACCGGGTTTTAACTATTATTCGTTATAGCAGCTGTACAGAGGGGTGTGTGTCCCACCTCTTTCCCAAAGTATAAAAAAAACTATATATACAAAGGTACAGCACTTATTTCAGGTAAATTTCATTAATATGCTGGCATGTATAATCAAAAAAAATTTGGAAAAGAGGAGTGCGCAAATTTATTTTTCGCAGGGGGGCGCCAGATATGCTAGCATGGCCCTGAACACCACTTCACATTCATGTCTGGAATTATCTTATACAATGAGAAGGATGAGGTTGATGTGTAATATGGAGCTATTGTCCCAGCGGTGGGAGTCCCCGACACGATGGCTGTCTTTCAGAAGTAGAGACAGCCGATAGTTCTTTTTTGTCTGTCTCTATTTCGAACAGGCAGACATTTTAGGAGTTTTTTCTGAATGGGTGAGTATGCCGATCATACTCACCCATTCATTTTTGGAAGCACTGCCCAGTCAGGCTGCGAGGAAGGGAGGGTTAGCGTCAGACTGTGTGGAAGGGAGGGTTAGGGTAATAGAAGGGGAGGGTTAGGGCAAGGATTAGGGAAAGGGTTGGTGTTAGATTTTAAACCTAAAATTTGGAGTGTTTGGTGCTCCAGGGATTGATTACTTTGCCTCTTCAAGGTAGAAGTAGTCGATTTCACAGCGAGTTCAGGACTGGCTGGGAGAGAACGACCCTACTGAAAACACACACCCCAAGTGATTTGATATATTAAAGGTAAATCAATATATGTCCAATCTGATTGGTGTGGATCACAGCACAAAAGAAGTTTATTTCCAAAGATCCGTACAAATTACTATTTAAAGATACTTTCAAAATAAGATGATCCAAATTACAACTAAGCACAAATAAGAATAGTGTGATGTCCAACAGCCAAAACATACAGTTACACAAGACAATTTGCAATAGGTGAGAAGTACAAAAAATAAGTTGAATCCCAAAGTAGGGATCCTAGTAACCTTTACATTAGTGTAGGTGCACTAATGTCTTCACTTTTATATTAATTCCTCCAAAGACAGATATAAAGCATAAAATAAATTTTTTATTGACATCTTAATAAAAGCACTCACAAACCGTGTTTCACGTGATCAAATGAGTATTAGTAAGCGAAAATATATCACCATTCAATATTAAATGTAGCAAATAAAAGGAGCAAGTCTCCAAAGGTATACAGTGATAATTACTACACTGCAATTCCCATACAGATTAGTCAATATGCAGTAAACAAATTCATTAGTTAAATATCATAAATTTGTAAGGTACTTATCAGTGCCCCATGGTTGGCCAAATTAGCTCGATTCTCCAACTCTCTGGGTGCCGTAGCATGCACTGCCCTGTCTCAGGTCTCCATAAGGCTATTCCTGGCAAACACTACCAACCTCACGGTTGGGCTTCATATTTCCATGCCAGTACTTTTTCCTTACCTATGCTACTAATCAAGCTTGGAGTCTGGTCAGGAGTAGACATTGTGGAGTGGTGATAGAAATAGGTGTAAAGGAGTCTAGCCTAGACAGTGATAGAATCTGACAGTGAGTCAGATTGTGTGACGTCAGATCCCCAATCACTACAATTGCCAATGCATACTTGAATAGTCTGCCTGCATGTATATATAATATTTTCTGCTAGGGGGCACCAACCAAATCTTGCCTAGGGCACCAACTTGGCTAGGGCTAGCCCTGTCCATACAAGGACCTAAGTTGTGTTTGAAATAATTTTTTTCTAAAATGGCCCCCTATTCGAGATAGAGACAGCCGAAAAGTAACTTTCGGCTGTCTATATTTCGCAAAGCGGGCAATCGGACCGGAGACTGCAACCGACTTAAACATATATCCCTGCATACAAAGAATTCAATTAACTTGATTCCCCTGAAATCAACATTTTTTTTCCCAGGAGTAACCTTCCTACCCTATTTTCAATCTCTGAAACTGGTCCAAGGAGTGCAATAACCTTTAAATAATTGCAGCTTCTGCTGTACAGTGCATCTAACAGAAACTACATATTGAAAACACAGCCAAGCTACATTTCTAAGCTGTACAGTTGCTTTCATTTTCCTACCAAGTGTCAGGAAAGTTCTTATTTCAAAGCAAGAAAAGAAGTATGAGCAAAATGTACAGTTTAACTTATTTCTTCCTCAAAAGTCCTGATTCTGTTGTTATGTGAAATTATTTTAAAAAAAATTCTAGTCTATGTTTATGTAGCCCCTTTTTTTGAGTAATACTTTGTAGTATTAAATTCACATTTAATGGGGGCCTGCTAAAATATGAAAAAAAAAACCCGCAGGACTTCATTTCCCAGTCTCAGCCAACGCAGGACGTCATATTCTGGCCGCAGTCCCGCTCGCTGGATGATCTGAAAGGTAAGAAAACCTGAAAGAGGGGAGAGAGCTTTTCCCCATGTACAAGATGCACTTTTAATTTTGGGACCCTAAAATTAAGGTGCGTCTTATACAGGGGAGCGTCTTGTACATGGGGAAATACGGTACATACTAGAAAATGTCAGCTAGAATCTGATAAGTTGCTATGGGCAACATCTCCACTTTTCCTTTCCCACAGCT
>WWET01000440.1:660029-680433 GCA_011038615.1 Limnodynastes dumerilii | reverse complement strand
CCCTTTGGCTTCTGGCCATACCTACAAGTGAGAGACTTTATTCAGCATAGAATCTACCTCAGGAGTGTGAGTAGATCAGTCACCCCCTTTGAAGACCTTTGTTCCATGCCCCTATATCTTAGACACTTTGTAAGTAAACTGTATTAGCTTCTATTAGATGGCCCCTATGACACACCGCCCTGTTACTCTAGATGGTGGGACTGGGGCATTTGGGTCCTGGAAACCCACTACAAAGTCCTTTTCCGCTGCCAAGACCAACTAGCACAGATGCACCTGGGAGTCTCGGGGACCTGCTGGAGATGTGGTTCAGAAAAAGGAACCTGGCTTCATATGGAACTGCCCAAAATTTACCTCTTTCTGGCTCAAAATTAAGGCAATAGCCTCCCTTATTCACAGATTACCAATATTTTGCAAATTAAATGATACAATATAAAACTAACCAATGTGGAAACATGTATAAGGAAAAACAATAGATCATGTCATGCAGCCTATAAAAACTACTAAACACTCTTCTCCTATCTTTCTTATGTAATTAAAAAAAATTAAAGAATCTCCCTGAGAAAGAAAATGTGCAATAAAATCTGGTGAGAATGTATATGTTTATTATGTACTTATGTATGAATAATTTTTTATTATTTGAAAGGAAAATCCCAGAAATTCTGTGTTATGTTTGCTATGTTTGTTAGATTACAGCTGCAGAATCAGATACTCAGGTTTTTTCTGAAATTGATGTCTTTAAGGATTTTGGATTATATTTACAAAAAAAAAAAAAATATCCCCCGAAAGAAAGCTGCTCCATGCTTACCTGTGCTCGCGGCGAGCCTGGCAGCTTCCCTTTTAAAATTTACTAAAACTCACCCCTCCACCGAGGTCCCTCGAAGTCCCTCAAAGTGCTCTGCCCGCATCGCAGGCACAGAGACTTCACAGCCGCACTTAGAAAATTTCAGCCCAAATATGAAAACCCACTGCGCATGCACAGTGTCTTCATATCGGGTATGGAATCTTCTAAGTTGGACGCATCTCCCGGACAGGTGAGTTTTGTATTTTTGTAATATTATTTTAATGTTTTTAATGTTGTTATTTATTATTTTGGTTTAAAAAAAACATAAATTTTTTATTTTCTTGTTTAATGACCGCACTCTACTTCATACCAGCGGTCTCCCCACACATACCCCACTTTTCCTCCCCCTAATAACGGCTATTAGGGAGAGGAAAAGGGGGGAATATGGGGAGATTGCTGGCATAAAGTCACTAACGCCACCCTCAGATGGCGTTATTTTTTACCTCGGTGCCGAGTAAGAATTTTGGCACAGAGGGATAGTACATTGTAATACGGCTTCGGCACCCGTTAAGATCAACGGGCCGCCGAAGCCTTTTGAAGTGTTTGTGCATCGCCATGGAAACAGTAGATTTCCATGGATGCACTTTAGTAAATTTTAAAATGTTAATTTTCAGGTGATAATGAGCGTATTAGTGTTAAAACACCCATTATCACTCGAAAATTTAGATAGCAAATAGAGCCCAGTTTATATTGATGCTGCTACTAGTTTAACAGCAAGAAGAATAACTGCAACCCTAACAGACAACCGCAATAAACTAAACAGGGCAAAGCCATCTCCTGCTGGATACGTCATCAGGCGCTGGTTGCTAGGGACCCAGGGGGTGGGGGCCGCCGGCAGTGACTGCTCGTGCACTGCGGCACTGTAGCTTGCGATTCGCGGGCAGTCACTGGGCCTCATTTGTTAAGCTGCATCGCAGGGTCTTTGTGACCCAACGATACAGCACAGTGTGTGGTGCAGGGAGCCTGTGGGCAGAGAGCCGCGGGTGCCGTGTGTGTGAGATTAAGGGGGGGAGCCGTGTGATTGGAATAAATACGCGGGCCGGACAGGAATTGCCAAAGGGCCGTATGTGGCCCGCAAACCGTACATTGCCCAGGTCTGGGTTAGACTGTGAGAAAGGGAGGTTAGGATAATGAAAGGCTGCTGGGAAGGAAGTCTTAGGGTTAGGCTGTGGGGAAGGGAGTCTTATGGTTAGGCTGTGGGGAAGGGAGGTTTAGGGTAATGGAATGGGAGGGTTAGGTAGGGAAGGGTTGGGTTGGATAAGGGTTGAGGTTAAATTCAGACTCACCCTTCGTAGCAGCATCTTCTGTCTTCCGTGGATCGATTGCTTTGCCTCTGCGAGGCAAAACCAATCGTTTCCCCAGCCAGTTCACAACTGGCCCTTTCGAGAAAAAAAAGGCTGACCAACACCCGTCTGTTTCAGACTGACATAAAAGACATGGGCCCAGATTAACTAAACTGCAGAAAAGGAAAAGTGGAGGTGTTGCCCATAGCAACCAATCTGATTTTATCTCTAACATTCCTATTACATACTAGAGAATGTCAGCTAGAATCTGATTGGTTGCTATGGGTATCTCCACTTTTCCTTTTCTGCCGTTTAGTAAATCTAGCCCACGAGGTTAAGCTTAGCAACTGATGTAAAAAAGAAGAAGAAAGTGACTTGAGACTAAGACATTCACCAGCCTGCACATGAGAGAAAAAAGTTCCTCATTGATTCAAGCGTAGTAAAATCATTTGCCCTCAGTAAATAAGCTTAGCAACTGATGTGGTCACAAAAGCAGCCCGGACTTGAGACTAAGACATTCACCAGCCTGCACATGAGAGAAAAAAGTTCCTCATTGATTCAAGCGTAGTAAAATCATTTGCCCTCAGTAAATGCATATTATGTGTTCTATCCTTAAGCATAAAATGCTTTTGTGTTGTGAAAACTAGAAGAACAGGTCGCATGAACTCAAAGAATCCAAAAACACATTTTCCTTATCTTACCTGTATAAGTCAGAAAAATGCAAAGATTTTTCTTACGAGAGCAAGCGGCGGAAAAGCAACTAAAGATGACATGAGACCAAACATATAAATGCAAACACAGTGCAAATGCAGAAACAAGTGTGTCTCCTCAGAGTGAACTATTACAATCAGACATTTAGTTAAACTTTATTTTATTTTGCTGGATCTTACGTTTCAAATAATATATAAACTAGAAGATCACATAAGCACAAAAAAAAAATAAAAAAATTTTGCTATCAGAATGATATGAAAGGTTAATTAATAAAGGTTATACATTTAAGAGGCACGTGGAGAAGTAGTAAGCGGAGGCCAGGATGTGGAAGAAGAGTATCTATACCATCAAGATATAAAGTTTCTTTGACTGAGTCTCTGCTTTCAATTCTGTAACTAAATCTTTTCCTATGCTTTTGTAATGATATAATGCAAAGATAATATGCCTTCAAATGGTAACTTCTATAATTATGTTACTGTGTGAGTAGCAAAATAGCTAAGGGAATGTCACTTCTCTTGCATGTACAAATATATGATCCAAGGACCCTAACCTTAAAACTTAAGCATCTTCCTCACTTAATATGGGGACAACACAGAAGTCTGCATAATACAGAGGGTGCTTAGCACGCTGTTATACACATATATAATCGGAAGCACTTTTTGTTTCTAAGCCTGTTCCACCATCTGAAATGGTCCAAAGACAGAACTCATCTAGGAGGGAATGCAGAACTCCTGATCCTAGGTCAGTCTGGATCCAGTCCATAGTTAGACAAATTGAAAATGGCTGAAATCAGTTATAGGGTAATTCCTACAGGTGCATGGAAGGCAGGGATAATCCACACAAGCGTCCCAGCACACTGCTATTAACCAGTAATGAATGTCTCATTCTTTCGGGAAATTAAAATGCAGAAACATTGCTAACACATTTGCATGGGATACAGTTGCCGGTCTGGTCAGTCCTATTTCGACAATGATACAGTCTCTAGCTGAATGGCGGCTTATATCATTGCCAAATTGTTTGGCACATAGAAAACTGCTTTTGGGCATGGGTACCTATTTTGACCTGATCCCAGTAGCAACAGATTGTGGCGCTGCAGCAGGCTCAGATTAGTGTTAGGCCTGAAGCAGGGACGATTGTGGTTACACTCCAAGAAGGGAAGGTTAGAGTTAGTAAAAGGTTAAGTGTTAGGCTTGGATGCAAGTGCTCACTTATTGGTTGACAAATCTTTGTGACTCCGGGAGTCTCAGCACCGCCACTGTCGAAAATAGCGAGAGTCGGCAATTATTGTCATTCAACTGCTTGCACGATGGTCTGTCTCAGAACAGATCCTTGGACCAGCAAACCACACCCCATTTGCAAATATATGATAAGTCATCTGCTACTTTCAAGCCTTTTCTGCTGAGGTGGTTCAAACTATAAGCAGTGAAAGTCCTTATATTGAGTCATATATTGTGCTTTTAAAATTGAGAGCAAACACATCTTAGATTGTACCACTTAAGGACTACAATATAGCTTCTTTGAACCAACACCCACTGGCAGCTGTGGTAGCAGACTTTCTTCCAATCAGTTACACAAAATGCATGAACGGCAAAGATACTCCACACGAAAACTAAGGAAAAAAACTATTTGGAGGTTCTTAACCTAAAGTGTGTTCACTCTCACTATAAAAACATACAAGCTATGAACCAGTATGGTGACTCTCACTGTTTAGACTAGGGACCACCTCAGCAGAAAAGCCTTTAGAGTAACAACTGGCCTATTATTTGTTTGCAAAAGTGTATAACTTATATTTCAGCTTTTTACTTTACAACTAGAATGGCAGGTAAATTGCTGGTCAATAGCTGTTTCATGCTCCATTTTTTTTCCAATCTGCAAAGTTTTACTTTTTTATGGTTATTGAGGGAAAGCTAATGGGGGATGCTAATTTATTTTGAAGATTTTAGCCTAATAATCATATTACTTACAGTTCGCATTGTTACAGAAAATAAGTTAGGATACACATGTTGCTTTGTTTATCTTATGAGTCAATTAATAACCTTCAAACTCCAGTTTTTGGAACACTAAATGTTTTTAAAAGGTCAGTAATGAAACACTTCAAAATTCCTATTTTATTTTTCACCATATCAGATTTAGACCATATTTTAAAACAATTGCAAATTTAAAGTAATCCAAAATAAATAAGCAACTACACATATATACATGAATATCAAATTCAATCCAATGTGTAGGAATAGTTCTAAAATAAAAAAAAAATAGAAAACACTTTACACACAATTCTATCAAGCAGTAATTTTTTTTAGGTCTTTTAAATGAAAATGGCATCACCTGCATTTCAATGAAGCAAATAATAGATCTTTTGTTCTGGGGAAAATGAAATTATTGTTTTTTTTCCCACTGGGATAATGCTGTTTACCAAACATTGGCTGGAAAACTCAGATCGGATTCATATGGGTAGGGATCCATAATCACACAAACTACCAAACCCTCTCACATGGTACCTTACCACTGTGACTGGAAAATGGCAGCGGTGTGGAAGTCTGGATCAGTGCACAGAGAGAGGACACACAAGACTTGTGATCACAACCCGCAACCCATGGTAAAGTGTCATTTCACTTAAGTCTACATGGGTTATAAAGCGTTCTGAATGGGTAACATGGACACAAAAAGTGTCAAGCCATTTAAACATGTGGAAAAGCATTACACATAAGACAAAAAGAAATGAAATACATACCATTGTTAATAATCCAGCAGTTTCTGTATGGCATGTATCTTATTACGAACAACAGGTTAGCGAGTCCTTTGTATTATACAAGCTCACAGGGTTCTGGAAGTTTTGTGCATTAATGAGAAGACAGTACTGAGGTACTTCCTTATGAGCTGCTATTTTAGCACCTAATTTGCATGATATTTCAGTACAAACATCAGGTACAGCAACTGCCCTTAGCTTCAGGACATAAATCAGGTGTCACCTGTCATGTTTTCTTATTCCACTCCCTTAAATAAAAGAAAAGGGAAAATACACTTTGAAATACAATGTTTCTATTTTGGTCTAGTGTGCTAATTATAGATTCCTCCCAGGTAGGGGTCCTGTATAAAGACTAGGAAAGCAGGGAGACAGAGCTGCTCCTATTGAATGTATAGTATTGGGTCCTTTTGTGGCAGATCAGAATCAATACAGAGGCCATTAATACGCCTATACTGTACACTCTGGGCCCGATGCAGACCTACGCTCATTAGTGTATTTACGACGGTCATAAGCGTAAAAACGGCAGCAAATACTAATTACACATGTGCACGGTGACAACTTCCTGTCATTATGATCAGGTTATCGCATCTACGAAACGGGCGCCCATACGAACAGCGTATTTACGATTGAGAGGACGTTTATGTTACGAAAGCCGTAAGTACTCTTAGATTACGGAATGGAGGTGGGGGGATTGTACAGTATGGGCGTGCTAAGGCAGTTACGATCACTTGCGATCAGTGCGCATTTACGAACCAGCGTACTTACGACGGGAAAAGTTAAGGTAGGGTTCGGGGAGCGTAAGGCAGTGTATTTACGATGGACTGAGAGGCGTGTCAGTGGGAGTGCATTGTAAATACGATCGCCGTAAATACGCTCGCGGCATGACCGTAGGTCTGGATCGGGACCCTTAACACTAAGTCATTCCCACTTGGGAGCCCAACCAAGCCCCTTTATTGAAAGTATCATTTGACAGATATCTGGATAGCGCTGATCACATACCCACAAAAAAAGACGATATATGATCAGGCTGCAAGAAAAATAGAGGAAGTTGAAAGTCCATAAATCTTATCTATTATCTATGCACTTTCATTCACAATTTCTTTGTCCCTGTTACAGTACTTTTATTTCACTGACTTGGGAGATGGCTTCCCCCCTCTCTGCTCTGCACTCTTCACCATACTGAACACAAGACAGAACCATTTACAAAAACTTTAACGGTCACCAGGCTAGCGCTCCTATTTCAAACTACAGCTCAGGATAACTCAGTCTGCCACCTGACCCTCACTTATTCTTAGTATAAAATACACAGAAAAACTAAATAAGAAAAAAACAGAGATATCACATCAAGCGCTGTTCAATTTATGGGGAACCTTATGGCAACTTCTTTAGAATGAATAATGGAAAACCAGCAAAGAATGAAAAAGTAGCAAAAAAATCAATGAAGTACCCAAAGATAACAGTTCACAAATGGAGTTTTATGAAAGTCTCAGTCCTGTCCATGGATGGCTTCACAATCCTAAGAAGTTCTTCCGTATTTGAATATTCTATAGTATTAAATACTATATTCCAACTCAAGGTCGGGACAGGAACGCATGCAATATGTGGAGATATGTAACACTTTTAAAACTATAAATAATAGCTACAATGATAATAATAGAAATCAGTAATAGTGTGTCAGGTGTCAATTCCGCAGAGAAGAAAACTACATACACATTAGCAATGAATTTCAATAAATTTACTTTGAAGAATAAGTAAAATATTAACGTATTAAATCTTAGATTCGCTCATTGCAGGAAAAATAAGAGCCTAATGAAACACATGGCGATCAACGGGAGTGGGCTGAGTGAGAAAAAAATTTCGGGGGAGGGGAAAATGCAAGATGGCATCCACTTCTGCTCGTCCGATCCCAGAGCTCATGTGACGTGCAGGTGCCAGTTACTGTAGCACTTTTAAAACTATAATTAATAGCTACAATAATAATACCAATGGGTATCAGTAATGGTGTGTCAGATGTCAAGTCCACAGAGAAGAAACTACATACACTTTAGTAATGAATTTCAATAACTTTACTGTGAGAAATCAGTAAAATCTTAATGTATTGAATCTTATATTCACTCAATGCAAGTAAAATAATACTTTTTCCAAGTTGCAATAAAAATATAAATCAGCTCCACAAAATATTGCAATATTTTACAATTTTTCAATTATGTGAAACAACATTACCGTATGGAATACTTTGCACTACTACAGATTGTAAATACACTGTCTCTCAAATATACAATTATATTAATACAAGTAATAACTAAGTTTCAAAAGTTGCACAATAACTTTCTCTTATATCTAAATACAAAGTTTTAGTAAATTATTACATGAGGACTAAGTAACACCATCAAATTTTGTGTTAAATTATTATATAATACCCATTTGTACTTTACTTTCCTAACCTATGAATTCTTTAGGCTAAAGAACTAAAATATCCACCAAATAACTTACTATTTTCTCTTTAGAATAAATAAGAATTACGACTCCCCCTTAATTCGATCTGACTAATAATTCTCCCCACCTACAATCCTATCACATTTCTTTCCCACCAATATCAAATACATAAGTCTTATATCTCTAAAAAAAAACTCCACAATCTTTCCTTCTCTATGTAGCTCTGTACAAGAGTCTATACATCAAACACATACACTTTCTGTTTAAAGACCAAAACTTCTTTACAGTTCTTGTAGCTCAATTTCCTTTCTGATATAGTTCCTATTAACTCTCTCTCTCAATAAGTTACCTTGTACTGTCTTTAAACTTCTATCAGCCACACTGACTCCTTTCTTGAACTCCTGTTCTCTTCAGTTCAACACTTGACACTGGCATGCGCCTGCTATTACCTTCAATCCGATTTCAAAACCTTCTTTATCACCTCCAATCCTCAATTGTCACCTCCGTTCAGCTGTGGCCTCTCCCGTATCTTCACTCAGCTCCCCTGCTCCACCGATCACCCGCTGACACTTGTGATAACCTCCTGTCACCTCTGACCAGCTGCGACCTCTCCCGTCTCTTCACTCAACTCCCCTGCTCCACCGATCACCCGCTGTCACTTGCGATAATCTCCTGTCACCTCCATCCAGCTGCAGCCTCTCCCGTCTCTCCACTCAGCTTCCCTGTTCCACCGATCACCCGCTGACACTTACGATAACCTCCTGTCACCTTCGTTCCGCTGCACTCTCTCCCGACTTCTTTCTCCGCTTTCCTGCTTGTCAAATCTCCCACAGTCTCTCTTAATCACACACTGACACGTTCGATTCCCTGCTTGTCACTTGCGTTCTCTCTCTCATTAACTTTCCTGCTCCTTCCGATAATCCACTGTTACCTCCGTTCACTTGCAATCGCTTATATACATCTCCAAGCACCTTCAGACTCCACTTGCATACCACTGTTCTTTTTAATCCGATATTCCTCAGGCTTTTCTCCCAATCTTTTCACTCAGCCTCTGCCCACTATATCCACCACAAGTTTGTGGGTTCACCAGATGAATTTTCCCTTTTCCGTCACCTCAGCCATCTATATTTTCTTTCTCATTTGTATTTCCACCACTTTCTTTCAATAATCCAATACCATACGCAACTACTCTGGCTCTGCTCACAAGCGCTTTCCTTCCTTCACATTCTCCCCTCAGCCTCCAACTGACTGACTGACTTCACTGACTGAATTTCCCGCTCTTTTTTTCTCTTCTCCTCGTGCCCCCCAGAAGCTTCTAGGCTGCCTCGTGCCACTGTGTCAGCGTGCCTCAGTCAGCTGATGGTTGCTAGGCACCCACCCACGTACTGTCTCCACTATCTTCCCTGTGTCTGCTGCACCAGCCTGAATAGCCCCTGTTTTGGGGGTATTACAGATAAGAAAAGAAACCAGAACCCAATTGTGCAATTCTTTCTGATATAAAACAACAGTGAGTAAATAAAATGATTTCACTCACATGTTGTCTCTCTTGGTACTTATGCAGTACAACTGGTCTCCTTTCTCTCCTGTTTTTAGCCTTCCTTCCTCCAGGTGTATGAAGAGCAATGCCGTTTTCACATATATCCTCTCTACTCTCCTATTCTTTATGTCGTTAGTGTCTGTCTTTTAGCGTAATAACAGTCTGCCCTTGAAAAAGACATTCATTTGTTGAAACGCGTTTGTGGTGGTTGCGGGACGGATTACTTTTGTTATAATATCCAGACGGAGAAAGAAAAGATTGTATAGTTTTTACCCGGGTTATCATCCTTACAATGTAATGCTGTATAATTGTCTTTATCCTAGAAAGGGATTACCAGTACTTTCCCTGTTGCTTTAAACTGAACACAGTTTTTAATGAAGACCAAAAGATCTTAAAATCTGAACAGACTGTTATTCTGCTAAAGATCAATACTGTTTTATTTTTATACAGAAAAGAAACAACTACTGCACATTCCAACACATTACATAGAGAAGGTTTCAAGCAAACAGATGACAATCTAATTAACTCCACTCTGCTACATAGAAAGAACCTTTTTTGAACCTACTTTACATTAAAAAAAAACACAAACCCCCCTCACTAAAAATATAGTCTATATATTGGCCAATCTTACTACTTCACATAAAAAAAAATTAAAGTATTTATTATAAGATCTACGCAAATGACTCAGGCTCTGGTGTACAGGTTATTTTTTACCTTGCTTTAGAGAACTGTCACAGATCTGAATGCTTGAAAAATAATTTCCATTTCAAGAGTCAGCTATACTTTATACCATATTTGTTTCATCAATATTTCCTTGTTATTTCATTATATCTAATATTGTCTTGTGCTGTTCATGTTCTCATTTGTATATTATTATTACACTAGCTTCAAGTATACATTTATTTCTCTGTTATCCTTCTATTATCTTATTCTATTCTATTATCTGATTATCTATTATCCTATCAACAATTATTATTCTGAAGTCCTGCTCAGCTGCTTCTTCAGCCTTGAAATCAAGCACAGCATCATTAGGAGTTTAAGAAATCCTCTGCTTAATAAAAGATAAATATTTCTGGCGTTAGGGAATAAATTGTAATGATCATTTAGAAAGGTGCCTAAACTTTTGCACAGGTCATATTTACACTTGTTTTTAGCTGTTTTATTGAACAAATATGAAACTGAAAAATATGTGAATATGTTGAATAGTTATATGTTAAGGGGAAACCACATGCATTTTTAACGACTGGATAGCTCAAACGGCATGAGGAAACAAAAAGGCACCAGACTGTCTTTCAAGGAGCGTCTCATGAATTTTGTTCTTTGCATGCAGAGAGAATGCTTTGGTTTTGCTTATTGCATACAAAAAATGGTGGCTGCTCAGATCAATCGATTAATGAAAACAGATGCATGAAGGCAGAGGTAATATGCTTTAACAAAAACAAAGGAAAGAAAATACCCCAGCAACACTGCCATTAACAAGTAACTAATTATACCAATCTATCTGTAAAATAAAATGCAGAAATGTTTGTTACACACATTTGCAAATATATAATAAGCCACCAGCTACAATCAAAGCCCTTCTGCAATGGTGCTCCTAACTCTAACCGTGAGAGTCCCTATAATGGGTCAGGTTTGGGTCCCCGTTGCAAACGGCACTATTCTGATAGGGCTGTTCTCTACCAGCCACGCCCCCTGCACTCCCCGCTGTCAGTAGGAAATCTGGACCCTGACTTTTACAATCTCGTTTGCGGCCTTACGGCTGCATTCGTGATCGTAACGGGGCTTCCCCCACCCCGTCCCATCATTATTATGTCTATTTCCGCCTTCATGAGATACGACATGCGTGATCGGGGGGAAGCCCCCTTTTCACAAGAGCCGGTGTACGTAACGTTAGTTACATACGCCAACACTTACGGCATTGCAAGCAGGTTGTGCTTGTACTATTAATTATCGTTTATTTGTCAATTGGCTACAATTTGATATACTCAAGAGTTACATACTAATCTAAATCCTATTGTGAAAAGATTTGGTTATCAGTGACATGTTATAACACTACCTCTATAGGATATCTACTAATCAGTTTTTTGGATTAGATATATTAATATGATACCTTCATGCTCACTTGATACAATACGATTTATATAAAATAAAAAATAAAAATACAAATGATCAAAAAAATGATTAAAAATACTTAAAAACTACAATCCTCAGATAATTACATTTTTCAGAAACAATAATATTAAATACCTAGTTTTACAAATCCTGATCTCTTTAGTAATTAATCAGAAATCATTACAGAAACATATGGATCAATTTATTATAAACCTAGAATAAGAAAACATCTAATAAATATTAAAATAAGGATTGTGTCTCTTGAATTTAGAGCAACTTGTTTATTATAAACTATTACAAATAGAGACATATTGACAAAAAAAACTACTAGCACAAAGTATTTATTATGTTTGTTTATTACAAGTTATGTATATATTACTACACTTTTTTAACAGAAAAAGAGAAGCAAGATAAACAATACAACTACCAGCATAAGATTATACTATATATCAAGTTAAATAGGAGCCAGCTGTCTTGATCCTTGATTTTAACTTCACTGCCCACTATTCCCATTCACTCTTTTTAATTTGCATTTTTAAAATGAATGAATAAAGTTTAGTACTTTTAATTCACAATACAATGGTATCTATGGGTTAGAGAGGAGAGAAGTACACAAAATACATCTCGCCTTTTTTTCTCTATGTAAATAAACCAATGTCAATTTAGATATGTAATAAAAGTATCTCAAAAAAGGAAACAAATGTTACCAAAGGAGAAAATTATATAATGGACCCAGCAAAATAAGAAGTGATACTGCTCACCAAGGTAAATAATTAGGAAAAAAAAGTATTATTGTGTAGTGAATGGATAAATACCTCTACTGTACCAAAGTTCTCATACAAGGGAGCATAGGAGAATAGATTAAAAAAAAACAATTTTATTCAACAATTTCAGTTTGGAATCTATATTTTGAACCTTTTTCTCTTGTGTATTCTTGTAGGAGACCCCTTATATATTGCTAAACTCTTTTGGTACTACTATTCGCTCTATGTCTTTTAACACTGGTATGTTCAAGAATACCAAACTTCTGGGATTTTATACTTACCAGTCCGACAGATAGGAGCTCAACACCGCTGGATTGGAGGACATGGCAACGATGCTGGATAGACAATTTTTTATTTGACTGTGAAGTCTGATGGACACTTTGGAGCTTGACGAGAGTGTCTGCATTTTTGGACTTAGCATGACATGAAGAGGTGAGTGCTATACTAAATGTTATTTTTATTGTTAGTTTTAGGATTAAGGTAGCGTTAGGGATAGGCTGCAGTGAAGAAATGGTTAGTGTTAATCTAAGTGTATGGAACACAGAAACACCTCACTTAGATGAACAATATTGTAATTAGAATCCGTTAACTTCACTCATTTAATACAAAATTAAAAGCCAACAAAAAATTTTGTGAAAAGGGTGCAGTAGATGGCATGAGATAAATATGTTCAAAAAAAGCCTCAACTATTTATTTCACTATTTTTGAACAAGAGAGAAATCTTGTGCCAGTGAATATCAAGGATAATGATAATTATAATATGGATATAACAACATCAATATAGAAAAATGTAAAAGTATTTTAATCACAGATGGGCAAAAACAAAAAGCTACTTTTTACTACACCTGTGATTGAAATACTTTAACATTTTTCTATACTGATGTTGTCATATTTAAATTATAATTATCAATGGCCTTGATATTCGCTGAATGAAGATATATCACTTTTTTTTTTAAATAGTGAAATAATGTTTTTTTTTGTTTTTTTTAAGTTCCTCTTTGAATTTTAAATTTCTCTGAAATTCAAATTTCTATGAACACATAAGTGTAATTTTTTTTGTCTAAGTATTCAATACACTAAGGTCTTTATAATGATACAAGCAACAATAGTGTTGTCAGAATAAGGCTCCTGTCAAGTACATTTTTGTAGCCATTCATACATTGTCAACCTAATGTTGTTAAGATCATGAATGTCACAAAAATTACTTATATCGACCTCTTGTAGACACCTCACCCATTAGGACCTACAGGCTCCCCTCCCCTTCTCAGCATTTCTCAAGGCCTCAACGTCTGGGACAATTGTGTGGTTGCTAACTGCTTGTTTTGCCTCCCATCTAGCAATTTGACTTTATCAGCATTGATTTAAATAATCCCTAATACTAGCTTTAAAATGTGGAATAAGCGAGGTATGGAGTCACTCTCACAGATTTCCCATTCCAATGGCCTCCATCCTTTTACCAGGCTACAAGCAGAGTTTGGTCTGTGTCACTCCGAACATTTTAGATATCTGCAATTGTCCCACTGGTGGGATACTATAAATCATAGAGGAGGCCCTATTTCACTTCCTCCTGAACCCTACCTCTCTAGGTTGACCAAACCCTCGGGCAAAAGAGACATAACGTTCTGGTACAATATACAATACCCTGACTCGCGATCCCGTTTCCTAAACTGCAGGCCCAGTTTGCTTGGGAGGATAACCTGAAAATCTCTATTTCAGACTCCCAGTGGGAATGCATAAATGTATAGACCACTCTGAAAGACAGCTTAAATTGTTGCATTGTCTATCCTATACTCAAGATTGCTTCCATAAAATATGGCCAAACCAATCTAGACTCTGCTGGCGGCTATGTGGTAAGGTGGGAGACATATATCATATTTTATGGGACTGTCATGCCATTCAGCCTTTCTGTGAAGAGGTAGCTGCATTAATTTCAGATGTGTGTGGGTTGGATTTCTCTCTCCAGAAATTGCTTTATTGCACTGCTAAAAACATCACTTCTGACTGTCAATATGTGATGGGTCACATCCTCCTGGCAGCAAAAACACTCATAGAAAAAATCTGGAAGTCCCAAACTATGAAGACCCTGGGAGTCCCGTACTCCTCCAAAGCTACATCCCCTTAATGTTATGGTTCAAATGGGCCGAACTCATCTCTAGTAATACTCACTACCGTTCTAATTCTCTCTCTACTAGAGTTGAATCCCTGGATTGCAGACTCAGATAGCACACATTAAAAAAAAAAAAATGTTACATGAAAAACAAAAAAAAAAAAAATGTTACATGAAAAAAAAAAATGTAAAATTTTTTTTTTTTTTCGCTTGGTGTAAACCTACTCAAAGTTTCTAGCTCTCCCCTTTCCTCGGGAAAAAATCCTCCCTCCTCCTCCTCCCCTCCTTTTTTTATTTCCTTTTTGTTGTTTTGTGGTTACTTTTTCCTACCACCTCTGGAGCCATACACAGTGGCCCGGATTCACACTACCGGACATATAGCATATATACGTCCGTAGTTTACCGTTTTATGCTACTGCGCATGCGTAGTAATTTTTTTTACAGAGATTGCGTATATGCGTTCTTAAAGACTGTATATACGCAATCTATATAACGAAAAGATACGTAGATGACTTTTGAAATTTACTATGCACGAGCAGTAGCAAAAAACGATAAACTATGGACGTATATGCTATACGTCCAGTAGTGTGAATCCGGGCCAGTATGTTTAACTAAGAACAGCTACCTGATGCATTTATTGTGATAATGGGGTAGATCCAGACCTAAGTGCTTGTTACGTTTTATCGCACAGAGTATTTATGCTAACTTATTTTCTATGTACTCCCCTATGAACTCCCCTTGCTTGTATGTACTTTGGCCATTTTACACTTGCCAAACCCTCCTTAACTAAGCACGCCCATACTGTACGATTTAAATGCCTCACCCCACCTCAAATCATAATTAAAGGTATCGTATGGCTATCACGCCCCTTAGTTCGTAGTTACGCTGTTGATACGTGCCTGGTACATACGTTCAGAGTTATGTGGCGTAACATCTGCTGTGCGCATGCGCAGTAAATACTAATGGGCGATTTTACGTCAGCAGCAAGCATAAAATCACTTGCGTATTTAGTTTAGGATCTGGCCCAATGAGTACTGTTTACCCAAACCACACTGCTTGAATACTGACCCTTTGTTCTTTTTCTTTTTTTTTTTTTTTATTGTATGTCTTATGATTTTTTTTTTTTTTTCTTTTTGATGGTTAAAAAAAAATAAATACATCTTTATATTAGCTTGAAAATAGTATATTATTGTGAGGGGGAAGAAATAGATATAAAGGTACCCATGATATACTGAAACCAGTCTTGGCACTGAAATATTTTATTACCATTCTGTTAATGACATGGCACAAAATAACAGTTACGTAGTAATAAAAACGGCTTTACAATTCCCCTCGTAACAACAGAAGAATATGAAAATGCAGTCTAGCAACATAATTTTATTCCATGAAAATACAGGCTATTATTTCCTGTAGATAACTTGAAATCTAAAATATACTTTATTAAGTAAGTACAAGACTCCACATTCCCTGTTAAACGTTAGGTAGTAAAGTACATAACAATATGGCCTCAGGATGCAAGGAAGAGATGCTTATTAGTCTTCAGTATTGCACAGGCGAACATCAGAGACATCATTTAAAATATTTACATTTGAAAGAGACAATAGCTACATAATTTAAGTACAAAACCATACAAGAAAAAAAAAGAATGTAAATTACAAACAGTACTTTAACTGCGAGGAACGCTACTGATGTCACACCCGTAGATGGCAGTATGCTCATAGCTATATACAATTGACAGTTACTTGCAGTACTAAAAAAATGAATCTGGCTTCGAATAAATGAGTATAAAATAAAAAAATAAAAAATTGTAGCAACATAACAAATAATAACTTATGGTCAAGTATTTATACAAAACCAGCTGTGGATGTGTTAAAATATACCACCTCTATTTTACAGGTCTATAAAACTTAAATATCTAAGAAAGTAAGACCAAGTTCTATTTAGATTCACCCAGCAATGTGATATAGAAAATCTATAAACCTATTTATAAAATATAACAGGGCACCAGTGAACCAATTTTTACTTTGTAGTGAAAAAATGTATTCAATATACCTTTAGATATGGTTATTTGTAAGAAATGTCTCTAAATAAGTGATTCTGGGGTATATACAGTGTCACAAGTGTCCTTTTTTTTTAAACTAAAACATATTTGAGAGATTTTGATATGGTGAGGGTATTATAGGGATTTACATTAGTACTTTAGCTAATTGTCTGAAAATCATAGGGTATGCAGTAACCAAAGACTGTTAAAGACCTCAGCTTCATTACTAACATATAAATTAACCCCTTAATCATCGTTTTAGACCAGATTTGGCCAAAGAGAAGCCAAATTTTGTGAATGAGTCCTTTTTTTTCACTTTAAAGGAAGAAGAAATTGAAGATTTATTATACAAGAATATTTGGTCCTTGGTACATTGGCACAAAAACGAAAGCATGCTATTAAAACGTGGCTCCTTATTCAGACAAGTATCTTACAAACCGCATTCGAACATTAACCACAGACATGTACAGCATTTAATTCTCTTTCACTATTCTATAAAACATAGATTTTAGACACAAACACAGTTCTAGATGTCAACATAGACTCATTTTCTCATATGAAGTGCATCTTGAAATTTGGTACTGGTGTATCGGGCATGAAAACCTTTTTTATTGATTGTATCGTCTGTGTGGAAACGGATCATGAGTGAGTCTCCGGCTGAATATATTTCTTCAGGAGGCTGCAAAACAAGAAAATAGCCAGTGAACAAACAGAAATACAGGTAACTGTTACACCATTTATATTTGCACATTGAAACACAGAGGATTGAATGATAGTTTTTCTATTTACTTATTCATAGCTGTCAGTAGTTTCATATAATTTTTATAGCCAGTTGGATATGGAACTAAGGGAGGTTGGCCAAAAAAATGAATGGAGACAATATGGATGGATACAGAGCCAGTACTCTGGATGGACACTATAGGACAGGTTTTCTGTTTAAATAATGTGATGCAGTTGAATACATCCCAAAATGTTCATGCTCTGAGTCAGGATGAGGGATGGGAAAAGGGACATGGCATCTATCCTACATGATCCAACAATCACCCAACAACTCCAAACGGCACTGACAGATTATTTTGACATTAACAGCTACCCAGATATTTCCCCAGATGACCCTCTGGGACGCCCATAAGGCAGTTATTAGAGGCCACCTTATTGCCCATTCTTCTTGTGTAAAATGCGATAGACCTGCTAAGATAACTACCCTTACCTCTGCATTGCAGGCAGTTGATACTCGCCACAAGACCTCTCACGACCCTACCCTTCTACCTGAACTCACGAGCCTGGGTGGAGAGCTCAACCTGCTGCTCTCTAACCAAACGGCGGGCAGGATGCAATGGCTGAACCAGCTTTATTATGACAAAAGGGAAAAGGCAGATAAGCTCTTGGCCTCCAAGCTTCGCTCCAAGATCTCGGCCCGGAACCTCTTAGCAGTCTGTACCTCAGCTGGGCATTTTACTCATGACCCCCGTCAAATACAAACAGAGTTTCATGCATTCTACTCTAAATTATATAACCTTCCAAAGCCCAAAGATTCATCGGCCCAACTCTCCTGAGACGTCCTCACCAGAGAATTTCTTACTTCTTCCAACCTCCCCTGCCTAACATCAGCTCAGTCAAACTGTCTTAATACTTCTATTACTGCCCTTAATTCTCAAAAAGCTGGCAAAGCACCTGGTCCTGATGGATTAACAGCAGCATACTATAAAGAATTTGTCTCTACTTTGGCATTTACCCATTTACACACCCTGTTCAACGCTGTCCTGGGTGGAGCCTCCTGGTCGCCTCCTTCACTAGAGGCCCGTATATCCCTTATCCCTAAAGAAGATAAAGATCCTCATAGTTGTGCCAGATACCGCCCCATCTCCCTCCTTAATGTGAACTTAAAAATATATGCTAAGGTTCTGGCTAACCGCCTTAATTCTCTTCTCCCAACTCTTATTCACAACGACCAGGTAGGCTTTATCCCGGGCCGCCAAGCTAGGGATAACACCTGATGGACTATAGACCTGATCCAGATTGCTCACCTCCGATGTGTCCCTGCTGTGTCCCGATGTGTCATTCTGTCCCTTGACACAGAAAAAGCGTTTGATCGAATTTCCTGGCAGTTCCTCTCCCTTACACTCAAACAATTCGGCATTTCAGGTAACTTCCTTCAAGGGATTCTCTCCCTCTATTCCTTCCCCTCAACTAAGATAATAATCAATGGTGCACTGACAGAGCCAGTCCTGATCACCAATGGCACCCGCCAGACCTGCCCCCTATCACCACTCATCTTTGCCCTAGTCATGGAACCTCTGGCTGCTACCATTCGTGGCTCTCGGAATGTGAGGGGTATTACAGTGGGCGTGTATGAACGTAAATTATCCCTCTTTGCAAATTATCCCTCTTCCCTCATCAACATGCACACCCCTTCTCGCCCTCTCCGTTCTGCTAACCAGCTCTGTCTGACCTTTTTACTGATCCCCACATCTCACGCCCGTATCCAGGATGTCTCCTGTGCTGCACCTCTGCACTGGAATGCCCTTCCTTCTTCAGTCAGACTCTACCCCACATTGCAGGTCTTCAAGTGTTCACTCAAAATGCACCTGTTGAGGCTAGCCTATCCCTACTCCACTTAACATCCTCACTGCATCCTTCATCTATCTCTTCTCTTCCTTCCCACTCTCCTCCGCTCACACCAGCAGTCCACTTCCTTCCCCTTCCTTATGTCTTCTGTAGGTTCTTCCATCCCACTTAGTGTGTTAGCTCATGTGAGCTAGTGTTGTTCCTTCCTCTATCACTCCCCCCTCACTTTGTACCCTCTTGTCCCTCTCTGCTACCCATTTACCCAATCCCCGCCTGGTAACTCCCTCTCAACCTCTCACTGCCATCTATCCTCTGCTATCTGATCTACTAAGCTTGACACCTCGCATTTTGCCTTGCGTTCTGTGCTTGCTTCACTTTACTGTATTTCTGTGATATCTTTATAGTCATATTGTATTTAATATATACCATGCTATCCATACCTACCCTGTTTGTCTGTACTGTATTTTGTACAGTGCTGCAGACACCCTGTGGTGCCTTATAAGTAAACAATAATAATAATAATAACGATGTCCTTCTCACTGTCACTCAACCCGATTTCTGTCCCTAATCTCTGCTACTTTCTTGAATCCTCTGGACGGCTCTCTGACTACAACGTTAATGGGCCTGATCCAGACCTACGCTCGCAGGCGATCTAACGCTGATCGTAAGCGTAAAATCGCCATAAAAATTCGGGCGTCCGTATTGTTTGCGTATTTTCCAACGACGGGGCGAGTTTATAGTACAAAGTTAGTACGGACGCTGGAGTTAAGGAATGTAGGCGGGGGGAGCCATTTAAATTGTACAGTATGGGCGTGCTTAGGCCGCTACGAACAGCGCGTCGCTACGAAAATACGTACGAACACATGGAAAAGTTAGGGTAGGGTTCGGCGGGTGTACTGAAAGGAAGGTAAGGGGAGTGTCGTGGGAGTGAAAGTTTTTACGCTGGAGCGGTAATACGCTCCGCTCTCAATGGGCCTGATCCAGATCAACGATGTAGCGCTGAGCGTGCTAACGCTCAGCGTTACATCGCTGACTCCCCCCTGGCACTCCCCCTGTGCGGGCGTATGGCCCCTTCCTTACGCCGGGTGAAGGCTACCCTAGCTTCGCCCGGCGTAAGGAAGGGGCCATACGCTCACACAGGAGCGTATGGCCGCCTAGCCCGCCCCCCTAGACTAATTTACTTACCTCCCCCCGCCCTCCAGGAGTAACGTGAGCGTTGGGACGCTGGAGGACGTCCCCTCCACCGGCCCAACGCCGC